>QLOS01001210.1:0-18944 GCA_003313725.1 Russula sp. MG48 | reverse complement strand
TTGTCCTTGCACGTGCTTCAAGACCACTTGGCTTGCCTTTGCCTTGTGCTGTGGTAGCCCGGTTTACGCTTTCGCCACGAACGACCCGTGGAGTCGTAACAGGCAGGTTGCCCGCCGCCGCCGCCGCCTCCACCGCCACCTCCACCGCCGCCTCCGCTGCCGCCACCGGCAGGTTGTCCGCCGCCTCCGCCTCCTCCGCCGCCTCCGCCTCCTCCACCTCCGCCTCCTCCGCCGCCTCCACTGCCGCTACCGCTGCCTTGCATACCGCTACTTTGTGCGGATGCTTGGCTTTGGCCTTGCACTTGGAGGATTGTTTGTGGTGGGAGAGTGGTCGTTGTTGCGGCTGCTGAGGAGATTTGAAGGGGCACGAGGCCGAGAGGATGGGTGACTTGTGTCGGTGGTTCTATGTCAATTAACATTTGTTGGATGCTGGACATGCTGCTTGTTCGAAATAGTTCGGGTTCTGGTGCTTTGAATAGGAAATCTGTTGGCGTGCATGCGTATTCAAACTCTTGTTCCGTTTCAGTTCCTAGGTGCGTGAGACCACGCTCTTCTTCAGTGTGTAGTTCGGTTTGGAAGTTCGCTTCAAGGAGGGCTATACTGAGGTTAAATTCTTGTTCTGGTGACTCAGTGGTCGTTGTTTGTGTTTGTGCTTCGTCTGAGTCACTTCGATCCATTGTGATTCTTTCCTCAACAGGTGATATTCGTGGTTGCGTGAAGCTTGGTCCTGCGCGGTCCGTTCGTTCCCACTGTCCGAGTCCTAATCTTCGTTGCTCGTTTTCTGGTAGCTTCCAATCTGGGCGGGATCGATAATGTCCTTCTACCCAGCTAATTAAGTACCAGTGGTCGTTGATAAGTTCAATATAATATTCTGCTTCGTTTTCGTCGGTGATGTAGTACGAGCTTCGTTCTTCATGTCCAAATTCAGCCCACTGTGCACGTCCTTTTACGTGCGCTGGGAGATCGTCGGTTTCTCTGGTATTGACGATAAATGGTCCTCCGTCCTCAGGGAGGGTAATTCTTATTGACGCCGTGGTGACAACGCTATATATTCTATTTCGGTCGATGTCGAGATGGGGAGTCTCAACTTATGTCACGGTTACGAGGGACCGTGGCTCTAAGTGAGCACGTTTCGGGTGGCACATGATCGTGCGAACAACTTCCTTACGAGGAAGGTGACACTTAGATAAGCGACGCGCGACCACCAAGTCCTACGGCGTGGCTGCAAGCATTGTAGCACGCTTCGCTTAGCTTCGAGTGGCTTACTTAAGCCGGAGCGGTGGTTTACAAGCCGAGAGGAGAGCCCACACGAATTAGGAAGGAGGCTTATGTCAGACAACTCGTATTGCGGACAAAGTTGAGACTGGGGAGTCTCAACTTATGTGCTACTTGTTACTTATATACCCTGACTAGTAGGAGTCAGGGTGAGTCACCTATACTATGAGTCCCTCTGAGTCGCTTAAGAGTCGCGCATGCCACACCGAGTCGCACACATCTGTGCATGAGTCATTAAGAGTCAGGGAGACCCGTCACATGATCTAAATCATGTGACAGTTTGCGTGAGGATGGAAAACCGAGATGGAGAACGCAGGGCCACAAATCGTAACAAGCGATGTGGCCATCGCTCCACTACTATACTTAGCTCCGGATCTTGGACTGACTCACTACCCTCGTTATGACTCAGGTAGTAGTTAGCACGTGCCCCTTTGTAGCTCCCTATATAAGGAGCCCCCTTTGCGCCAGTCAAGCCTTAAGCTTGACTTAGTTTCTTAATCGAGACCCGACCTTGCTTCGACTCTTGAGCCTGCCGCTCTAAGACGCTCCCACTGCCTTCTTGTCTTGTCTCTGCCTTAAGTGCTCGCTCAGCACTACCTCGCTTTGCTCTCACGCCTCTCTAAGTCGGCTGCAACGACTTAGCTTTGAACCTTGAAGTCACAAGCGCCCGTGACTTAGCCGTTCTACTCCGAAGAGACTGTTTCACTCTTGCATCACTAAGACCACTGGAAGTGTCTTACTCAGGATCACGTGCTCGTTGCCCTCGCACATGCTCGCTCTTGCCCCACGCCTAGTTGCACAAGTCGTGCCCACGGCCCCTCGAGCCGTAACACGTGATCGTCTTCCCTTGCTGGTGGGAATCGTTGGGCCTCTTTTTCGGAGAATACGCGCCAGTGTCGCTGGTATTCTGGCGGTACATCTTGCGCCGTTGGCGCCGTGCGCTGCTGATGGGCCTTAATTGCCCATTCCTGCGCGATATTAGTGCGGTTGATCCTGAGGACGAGTGTGTCTCCTTCCTCCCATTGTTGCGTCCTTAGCGTGGCCCCTAGCAGCTGCGCGTATCTCATTAGGTTTTTCGGAGGGTCTGGGGCCCTTCTGCTGGTAATCTTGGCGGTGAAGGGCTCGCCACCAATCCGCCCTTTTGTCCAGTCGATTTGCGGGTTGAAATGTTGCAACCACGGGAAACCCAGTATGATGCGGTCCCTTCCTAGGTTGGCGATGTAGAAGCGTTGTATGCTCTCTTCTTTGTTTCTTGATATGAGCAGGTCGCAGTAGCCCACTACTCGACCGCTGCGGTTCTCAGTGCCATCTACATTGTAGAGCAGTCGTGGTTCCTTTAGTCTTCGGGGGACCAGGCGCAGTCGTCGCGCCGTCTTCTGGTCTATGAAGTTGTCTGTTGCCCTGCTGTCTACGAGGGCTTTTTCCTTGGCCTTCCCATTCGTGCTCGAAAAGAGAATATTAATATTAACGCTATTCCGATGAGACACGTACATGGTACATATGTGCGAAGCTCGGTCCCAGGCCGATAGATCGAGCTTCTTTAAAAATCCAAATCTTCAGTCAGTATGGTATCATAGATGCCCCTTCGTTCCTCCGTGGTCATGGAGCGTATCTGGGTGACAACATCGCTAGTTGCTGTCTGGGAGCTGGTCTGGCTCGCGCTATCGCTAGGCGCGAGCTCTTCTTTTTGTATTTCTGCGACCCGCGATGCGCGCGGCGGTCTTGCAGCTTGCTTTTTGCGACACTTGTTCGCCGTGTGTCCTACTGCCTTACAGTAGAAGCACTTGTTTTCTTTTCAGAGTTGTTGATGTTCCTTGTCAGTGAGGGGTCCCCCCACGCAGGGCGGCGCGCTTGTCTGTGCCGCGTCCACATCCATGGGTGCGTAGCCATTGTTCCTTGGCTTCGTGGCCGGCTTATTCTGTGCTTTGACAAAGGGTGGACGCGGGATGAAGCGTCCTCGCTGTGGCGCTGGTCCTAAATCTGCGTCAATCTGAGCTCGTCTGAGTACCTCCTTTCTGGCTGCTTCTTGCCAGTCCTCGATGGTTGTAGGCATGTTTTCTTGGTTCATAATGCTGAGGGCGATGCCTCGACGCAGTCCCCTTTTGAACTTTTCCAGGGTTCCTTGGTCGCCCATTGTCCAGTTTGAGTTGCGGATATAATGGTTGAACGACACGATGTAGCCGTCGATGTCGTTGCCCTGCATCTGAAGGGCCATGAGCTTGTTGTAGGCGTTCTGGGCCTTGGCCGTGTCCGTGAAGCGGCTGTTGAAGTCTGCTTCGAAGCTGTTCCAGAGGGCTTTGTCATTTTCTGCGATCCTATTGACTGTGCGGGTGGTCTTTTCTATGAGACTAGCAGATTGTGCGTCTCCCCAGTCGTCAACGAGGGGCCCTCTGATGAAGGATAGGGCGAGTGCTACTCTGGCATAAGGATTGGTTATATTTTCGTCAGCGCGATTCAGGATCCTGTAGAGTCAGAATTCCCTGAGGAATGCTTCGCTTTTGGCCCGGTCTCCTTCGAAGGTCGTGGGCTCCTTCCCTTTGAGCCGTCCATTGGTCTGTGCTGTCGCTGCGGCAGGTGCTGGTGCGGCCATTACTGGTGGTTGAGGTGGCTGGAGTATTGGTGGTGGTGCTGTCGGCTGTGCCGCTGCGTGCACTATCTGGAGTAGGTGCGGGGTTGCGCCCGTCTCTGGTTGAAGTGGATTACTTCCTTGTAGCGTTGCTACGTCTTGGAGTCCTGTGCTGAGGAACTCTTCTAGGGGTGTGATTGGCTGTGGAGCTGGCCCTGGTGTGGGTTCTTCTCCTTCGTCTGCGCTTTGGAAGGAGGATGCGTTAGCACTTGGAGGATCTACCTCGATTGCTTCTGGTGACTCTGGCCTGAGGGAGCTGTGGCCTAGTCCTGTTTCGTTGACGTTTTCTCGGTCAAGGAGTCCTGTGAGGCTAGTGACGTAGCTTCCTTGATTGTAGTCAAGGATGTACCAGTCGTCGTTGATGTACTCGATTGGTCTTTCAACAATTCCTACCGCAGTGAAGAGACGGATGTGATAGCACCAGTGGGTGTTTTGCTGATTGCGTCGCCAATAGGCTTCGCCTTTGACGTAGTCTGGGAGGTCGTCCTGGGTTCTGACAGGGACTCTGGTGAGTGCATCTGTGCGGATGTCAGCTCTGATTATCTCCAGGGTTACTTTTCTTCCTTCTACGAGGGAAAACCTGCTGCCTCAAAGTAGGCGTTAACGATATGTTCAAGTTCTAGCACGAATGCGTGGATTTCTAGGAGGATGCGGTCCAGGAGTACGTGGACGTCACTGTACTCTCCTACGCACGTGTACTGGCAAACGCGTGCGTGAGTTTCAACGTCGTTCTGTGCTCGGGCGATCTGCCTTTCGGTCCAGGCGAGGGCTTCTGCTAGTTGATCAGGGTCAACTTCTGCTGGCGTGCGGTACCTATGGGTCCTGCGCTGTCTCTCCAGAGCGTTGGATGAGGAGTAAGAGGGCGAGTGCTGCTTCAAGGGCTACAAACTCGTCTTGCCACTCTTTGTATACTTGGTCGAAGACTATTACTTCGATTTGAAGGGATCGATGGAGTTCTGTGGGTCTTGTTACACACGTAACAGGACAAACGAGTTCGTGTTGGTCTGCTGCTTGGTCGATCTGTTGACCCCAGCTATCGAGGACGAATTTGCATTCGTAGAGGTGTCCTAGCCGACGGAGATATTCGTCGTACGTGTTGACTTCCAGTGTTGCTGCGAAGTGTGCAGGCTTCCTTGTTATACCAGGTATAGTCTTTTACTGTGTGCCGTGATATGGGCAGTACTGGCTTCTGCAGAAGTATGCGTGTAAGCCCGCGTGTCTTTCTTGACGAGTTTTGTGTTTCGCTGCTCCTGGGACGAATTCTACAGCGTCGGCAGAGGCTAGTATCCGGAACGTGCGGATCGTGGGTGGTCTAGGATAATCTTCTTTCAAGTGAGTTCTGATGTGGTGGTGCACCATCCACAACGGTGAACGAAGCTTGACTTATGTTACGGCTCGATGGGCCGGTAGCACGACTTGTGCGATGCGAGACTATGTGCGAGACGCGTCACGTGAGTATGATGCGAGAGCATGTGCCTATGCGCGAGTGACTGAGTGCGATTTGCTTGAGCATGAAGGTAATGTGATCCTTCCCACGTGACCGCGGGGATGGCGAGTGACTTGAAGTATACGTGGAGTAGGTAGGCGTCTAGATAAGGATGATATCTAGGGACGCGTTCCAGAGCTGAGTCTTGCAGCGACTCAGAGAGGCATGTGAGACAAAGCGAGTTCTTACTACTCTCAGAGGGCTAGACCACGTCTGAGAGAGGAAGCAGGAGTGTGAGGTTCGAGACTAGAATCGATTGCGAAACTAAGTCAAGCTTAGGGCTTGATGTTACGACTCCACGGGTCGTTCATGGCGAAAGCGTAAACCGGGCTACCACAGCACAAGGCAAAGGCAAGCCAAGTGGTCTTGAAGCACGTGCAAGGACAAGCACGTGGTCGACTGAGCTAAGCTGATCACGTGAGGCGTCACGTGATCGTGGGACTAGAGGTAAGACACGTGAGGTGACTGGTCACGTGAATGGCAGGGCAAGCGTCAGACAGAGGGACTACCGATGTGGCTCCCTAAGTGGACACAAGATCAAGTAGAGTCTTTGCAGCAGACTCTAAGCGGCGTGGAGAGGGAAGCAGGAGTGACCCAAGAGGCTTTGGCAATACTCAAGGGGATCTGGCAGACTGGCAGACTAGAGGTGGCAAGACTAGTATGGATATTGTACTAAGTCTGAGATGGGGCGTCTCCATCTCAGACGGCTACCTTATATACATGAGGGCGCTTCTATGTATGGTAAGGACTTCTCAGGCGGCGCAGGCTGGCACTGGTTCTAAATATAGTAGCTCCACAGAGTGGAGCGCGAGGCTGTATCGTACTGCTCCACGTAGGGTGGAGCGCAAGTCTAGGCATAGTGGGGCGGGGCAGAGTCAAGTGGCAACAAGGGTGAGTCATTAAGCTAATAGAAGTGGCAACAAAGGGGGAATCCCTAGGGGAATCCCCGGCATTAGGCGAAGGCGATCTGGAGCGGTCTAGACTGTGGAGTCATACTCCATCAGCCACTGGCGAGTCAATATGAGTCATAAGGCATCTATGGAGATCTCCGCCGGAGATCTCCGTCACGGCAAAGTCCGGTATCCTCTTGGCGGAATGCTCTACACCAAGGGCTTGCACTGGGAACTCGGGGCAACGGGCCGGCGGCCCGGGCGGCACGGTGGTCCGGGCGGTACTGCGGACCAGTCTGGCTTTTGGTACGAACGGCGAGGGATGGCGTAACACTTGACTGGCGTAAACTAGAGCCCTTATATAGGCTTTACAGGAGAGGTCACGTGCTACTGTCATCTGAGTCACAATAGCGATGCAGTACAGCCTAGATGTGACATAGGGTCACATCTGTGAGTCATTGTAGAAGTCAACCAGTAGCGTAAGTAGAGCGCACAGCATAGGGCTGTGCCGTATCAGCATCAGTCACGAGTAACGCGAGGCAGTATCGTGTGAGCACAGCCTGGCCACAGGCTGCACTGCTGAGCCGGATCACATCAGTCATCGCAGGAGTCATGGTAGGTAAAAATAGATAGTCCGGACCGTAGTAAGCGTA
Organism: Russula sp. MG48; assembly: GCA_003313725.1. Lineage (NCBI taxonomy): Eukaryota > Fungi > Basidiomycota > Agaricomycetes > Russulales > Russulaceae > Russula > Russula sp. MG48. The sequence goes on along the minus strand of QLOS01001210.1, from coordinate 12,014 downwards.
CCAGGGATTGTAACAAATGCCGGGCTCGCCCCAGCAGAACGGCTTAGCCGAGAGGTGGAATCGCACCATCTTGGACAAGGCACGCGCAATGCTCCACAGCGCCGGCCTATCCCTCAGCTTTTGGGAGTTGGCAGTCGATGCCTCAGTTCACACATATAATCGAACTCCCAGTCGGACTATTGGTTGGCGGACACCGCACGAGCTCTGGAACGCTGGTCACGTTCCAGATGTCTCATATTTTCGCGTCTTCGGATGCAAGGCATATGTTCATGTGCCGGAGGGCAAGCGACAGAAGCTCGATCCCCGATCGATCGCTATGACGCTTGTTGGGTACGAGTCAGGTTCTAAGGGTTACCGACTCTGGAATAGTAGTACCCGAGCGATCGTATTGTCTCGCGACGTGACATTCGACGAACGCTCCTTTCCATTCAGGGAGAGCGGCCAGCCATCCGCTCCCCCGGTGAATCCTGTTGTCCCTCAGGGACAAGTCACACTTGAGTTTCCTGAGAGAGAAGCCCCGCCTCCCACCCCCGCTACGCCGGACCCCGTTCCTAGTAGAGAAGTCACAGTCTACCATACGCCTCCGTCGCATCCACCTGCTCCTGCACCGCTGCCGGCTCTGCGCCCGCATTATGCCCGCGTTAATACCGGGATTCCTGGTCCCTCCTTCGGACCTCACCACCCGTCGCCTATGCGACTTCGCGAGAATCCTCGTCCAAACCCGCGTTACCGCGATGCGGACAACGGGCCACGCGTGCGCCGGACTGGACATGTCGGACAGATGGCTTTGCTAGCCTTAGCGGCTGACGGATATCATGATCCCGCTACCTATCGGGAAGCGATGGCATCTGAGTTCGCTGACGAATGGCGTGGAGCGTGCCAATATGAAATGGACGCGCTCGCTAAGAACGGGACTTGGACTTTAGTGGACTTACTGCTGGGCCGCAAGGCCATCAAGTCCAAATGGGTGTTCAAGTGGAAGGCCGATGGCCGCTTCAGGGCGCACCTCGTGGCTAAGGGCTTTACTCAGATTCAGGGGTTAGATTATGACGAAACCTTCTCGCCAGTGGCTCGGTTCGAGTCATTACGACTAATCCTAGCGTTGGCCGCGCTAGAGGATTGGGAGATCCATCAGATGGACGTCAAGTTGGCGTTCCTGAACGGCTTACTGGATGAGGAGATTTACATGGAGCAGCCCCAAGGTTTCGTCGCCCCTGGGCAGGAAGGCAAGGTGTGCCTACTACACAAAGCTATCTACAGCTTGAAACAAGCTTCGCGCGCATGGAACGTCCAGTTTCATGGAGTTCTACTAGGACTCGGCTTCACGCGTGCATACGCAGACGCGGGGATCTACATCTATCATCGCCACGATGAGGGGGGGACACTCATAATCATCCTCTATGTCGACGACATCACGCTTTCCGGCAATTCGCTTAGGGAGATCGATCGGATGAAGTCGACGTTATCTAGCCACTACAATATGACAGACCTAGGCGAGATCAACTCTTACCTCAGAGTTCGCATCACGCGCGACAGATCCGTCAGGCGCCTAGACTTAGACCAGTCCCGATATATCCTGGAGATAGTGAATCGGTTCGGCCTATCAGACGCCAATCCCACGCGCACACCGCTCCCGTCCGGTGCAGAGGTACATCTCGTCAAGCACAAGGGAGAGGCTACCGCAAATGAAATAAAGTCGTATCAGCAGCTCATTGGTAGTCTCCTCTATGTGCAGATTGGCACCAGACCGGACATCGCATTCGCTGTTGCGCGTCTCACGCAATACGCATCTAATCCCTCCACGCAACATCTGCGACTCGCCAAGTATGTGTTATCTTATCTCAAGGGCACATCAGATCTTCGGCTACGTTATGATGGAGCGTCAGGAAGTGGACTCCACGGCTACTCGGACTCCAGCCTCGGAGATCAAGCCGACGATTCACACTCCTCCTCGGGTTACGTCTACCTACTAGCCGATGGAGCGATCTCGTGGACATCGCGTAAGCAGCAGACAGTAGCCCAGAGCACCACCGAGGCCGAGTACATGGCCCTCGCGGACGCAGCCAATCAGGCATCCTGGTACCACAACTTCTTTTTCGAGCTCGGATATGACGTCTGCAATCCGATCCCCTTACACGCCGATAACAAAGGCGCCGTCGACTTAGCATCGAATCCGGTCACTGGGAGACACTCTAAGCATATCCCTATCAAGCACCACGCTGTCCGTGAGTATGTCGAGAATGGGTGCATCGATCTCATTCGTACGCCCACCACGGAGATGCTCGCAGATGGCTTCACCAAGCCGCAGCCGCACGCGCGCCTTAGGGACTTCATCTCAGGATTGGGGCTTGTATCAGTGCCTTAATCACGGGGGGATGTTGGACCGGCCCAGGTTTAGGGACCGGGACTGCGCGGTTATCCACATGGTACTACCGCTCCATTATCTTAGATTAGATAAGTCCGTATGTAATGATCAAAGGACACTGAAAGTATACGCTTTCTCCATTCACTCTCTACGCTTTATTGTTTCATATCAGCTCATTTATCTCTCATTTACTCTCTGATACAAGTCCGAAGCTTTCGGCCGATACTACACTCTTTGTTGCGTATTTAAGGACTTCTTTTCGCGCCATATCACTTCAGTTTCTGACCACATAACTGAAGTGAGTATTTGCTTATGTCATACATTACCTCTTTTGGTTAACGCGTCGCCCTTAGGGTTATCGCTACCGTATTAGGTACTTATGACTTATAATATTAGTTTCTGACCACATAACTGAAGGTTATCGCTACTGTATTAGGTAGCGTGGGTATCTACATAGCTGCGTATCTACAGATAAATGGGGTAAATGTGTCCCGAGCATCGTCTCCTCCAGAATATCCAACCTCTTCCAGGTTAGGAAGGACCTCCAGCGATGGCTCTCCATCGTAAGTTCGAAGAGAATCAGCAAGTTTGCCAACGAGCTCATTTTGCACATGAAGAGTCTTCAAATTGCTGAGCGATCTGAGAAGTTGGCGCCACAGTGTGCGGTTGACCTCGTTGTGCCACTCTGACAATTTATGGTGCTTTACGTGGATGAGAGTGAGTTTCTCAACAACAGAGAGTACTGGCTGAAGTGTATCGAGAATCTGCGCTGCGAACGATACCTGCCAATCGAGGTGTCGGCACTCGATCCGCACTCCAAAGCGGTATGGCCTCTGTCCTTCAGGTTGGATCCCCCATAAGTGAGTAGAATCATTGCCGAAATCAAGCCAAACAATGCTAAAGCTGAGGATTTCTGATGTGCCCATGAACTGCAAGAGATGTGGGACGGTGAAGGTCAGTTGATTGAAAAGTTCAATTCCAAGCCCACTGAGGACAGGGGCACTGATCCGAGCAAGAAGGCCTTCCAGGTAAGCACTGACACCCGTGAATATAAACCAGCGAAGGTTAGGAAGCGTGAAGTGCGCCATGATCGGGGTATCCAATAGTTGTCTTTCAACATCACAGTTGGGAAGAGAGGAGTAGAATCCGATCGCCAGAAACTCCAGCTGGGGCATGAGTGAAAGCCAGGTGAGTAAATAGCCTGGGGGGAAATAGGCGGATGGCGGGATATCGCGAAGCGTGAGAGTGGCGACGAGGCCCACGATGGTGGTCATGAGTAATGGAGATCCAATCGGAAGGGCAGCGCGCCACAAATAGAGGTGGCGTAAATGCGGTGCTTGAAATGTTCTGGGAAGTACCACGCCTTCGGTCCAAGCCTGGATATACAAATGTTCCAGGATTGGGAATTGTTCATCCATAGTTGCGACGATCTCCCGCAATTTTGGGGATGATAAATTAAGGGAAATATGATGGACACGATCACTGCTGAGTGCGAGCAAAATACCCTCTTCATCTTCCTCAGTCGTCTCACGATAATATTCGTGATAAAAGATGGTGAGTGGCAGGGGTGGCGAATGTGCCAGCATGTTAGCTATAGGCACACCATGGGTGCATAGAAGATGAAGATCTAGCTGTGATGGCGACGCAAGTATGAGATTCCGCCACCATCGGCAAACCTTCACCAACTTGTACCACCAACGTTGGCCGCGCCAATCAAAGTTGGGATTGTCATCCTTATCATATTCATTCGAGAAGTCTAGTCGAAAGCGATAGAATATGTTGAGAAGCACATCATCGTTGAGGGTATGGATAGGTGAGTGTGGTATCTTCCTTGTGGGCTCTATCGATTCGCCAGTTGGTCACATGAACAGAACTCGGATAGGGAACTTTGGGACTCACGACTTGGTGCGCGTCGGCCAAGCCTTCTGACGAGGGGAAGACAGGTAATAGACGACAAGCAACCGGGCACGTCAGGGAAGTGAGTAACGACGAGGATGTGGGTGAAGTTTGAAGCGGATAGGCTTCACGGAGGCCTCATGCCCATGATATCATGATGGCGGTGTCGAGCTTAGCCTAGAAAGGGACGATGGCGCCTACCAGGCGTCTATCTTACTTCTTAGCCTCCTCTATTCACAGAATCATTGGGTCTACGGACAAAATTTACATTACGAGATCAAAATAAAGCGTCTTTAACTGTACATTCTGTACTACGGACAAGTCAACATGGTGGAGTTGGGGGTCACGGGTGAGTTGCTGTATATCCAGGAGACTTGGTAGTAGTGGCGCAAGTCCGAGACGCCCGACTCCGAATACGCTCATGCGTACAGTGGCCGCTCTCATCTCGGTCCCCCTATGACATCCAACCAAACTTTTCTCTATATCCTCCAATCATATCTACAACACACCACAGCACTGACGCCCACGACTACTACTTTCGCCCTCCAACACCGCCGCCACTAGCACCTCTGATCCCTCTGCTGGAACTGCCACCAGCACTGCTGTCATAGGCGTCGCTGACCAGTTGGCGCTCGTACTCGCCGTTGCGCGGGGCAGCTGCGCTTGTGCTGGTCGGGGAGGCAGCGCATGTGATCCATGTGCTGCTGCTGCTGCTGTGCACCCCGTATGGCCGCCTTGGCTGCACGCATAGCCGCGACGCGGTCGGTTTTTGGAAGTGGCTGCCCAGCGAACGCGCTGAACGTAGAGTCCAGTTTCGTCGAGGGGTGGGATGTGGAAGTTGGGGAGGGCGCGACCCCGGACTGGGGGGTCGTGGACATGCGTGCGGTAGGAGGTGCTGGTGATATGGATGCGAAGGAGGGTGACGGCGGGACAATCACCATCGAGCGCGGCGTCGTAGGTTGGGATGGGTGTAGCTGCGGGTGTGGTTGCGATTGCGAGTTATAACTAGTCGGTGTCCGTTGGGAGGTGCTTGTCGTCCGTGCTGGTGGGGGTGGGGGCGGGGGCTGAGATTCTGCTGGAGTGGTCGGCGGAGCGGATGAATAATCTGTTCCGGAATATGAGTATTCTTATCCGCCTTCAAAGTGAACGGATACGTACCGCCAGTCCTCTGCCGCTTCGCAGGTGGGTCGACGTCCATTGGGACATGCGCATCATGCACGCTGCTCGATCCCAGAACTGCCTCATCCAACCTCTCCAGATGATCCAAAAACACGTAATAGCCCATGTGTTCTGACTTCTGCGTCAAATCCTTTGTCTCCTTGCGTGCCGACATGCGTAGCGCGCGCAACGCATCCGCAACCCGTGACGCCGACAGCTTGTCCTGGAACTCAGACACGAGTAAAACCACCATAACTAGGTCTATCGGTGCTATTGTTGCAGGGCCGCGGGACACCTTGAGGCAGTCCAGATAAGCTGTGAGCATATCGACGAGTAGCTTGTATCTGCGTTACACACGCTTCTTCCACGCCGAGTCGAGTGGTGTGGTGTCCTTTAGCCACATCGTCTGTTGGGAGATGGTCGTGGTCGTGCGTTTGATGATGAGTGGGGGTCAAGAATTGTCTGAAGCGACTGCGCGACTCAGCGGAAGACGGCGTCACGCCGGTCATTGAAGCCGAGCGAGCGGCGGGGCGTCTCAAACTCAGCGACGAGTTCGTGTACAAAAGTCTGCCATGGAGTGGGGGCCTCTGCCTTCATTTCTCGGCATAATTGAGTGCCATACCAAGTTGTACACGCTAAGAATATAGGGTATGAATACTGCGCAAAAGCAAGTCGTACATGGTCATGGCGCACCCGTACGGTAAATCTGTAGGTGAAGCTACGATCGAGATGTGATGTAGAGGACATCGGAGAGGGACCTATTGAAGTCAAGCATTGCTTCCCATCGATACAAACTCGCCTTTCGGTGCCATCGGGCGACCGACAGCTACGCACGCATATGAGCAGTAGGGATGACGGAGAAGTGGGAATTGTTACCGAAGATGATAGGCGGGACGTAGAAGTTGCAAAATATGGAGTCTATCAGCACAATCTGCTTCGTTGATTTTGGACCAGACGACATATCGCCGGAAAGAAGGGTTTAGCTTGTAAGAGGAGGGTAGTAAACTGAACACACCGCGTTGGCAATGAGGATCCAAGTCGATTACACGTTGAACTATTTGGTCTAATGGTGATGTAAGCTTATGGAGTAAGGTGATGACTTAGCAGAGTTCCCTACCGTTAGAGGAACTGCGCGGTATATGTGGTAGTAGACCGGTAGCGGTACTGTAGCGCTCTAACTTAGACCCAGCTTCAGACGGGATCACGTGATAATAACTAGTATACCCGTGCTACGCACGGATCATCACAAAGGTAGCCACACAAATGCACTATTCAACGGGTGTCTACTACGAATGTGTTACCTAATGTGAAAGAGGAAGCCATCACGACACCATCAATCAAGAACCCATTCTTCGCCATCCAACCAATCAGGACGCTCCTCACCAGCCAATTAGAATGCTCGACAGACCTGATAGATTCGGATGCCAAGGACGATACCGTGACAACACCCTCTACCTTCGAGTCCACAGACTGGCGCTTGCCTCTATCAATGCCAGCCCCATGCTGCAATTCGGCTTTAAAGGACCTTGGCTATCCATCACAGACATTCTTTGACACTGGCAGGACAAGCGAGATATTTGATACAACGCGCCGTAGGATGTCATCCAAGCATAGATATAAATCTTGAATTTGAACTAGTAGCCCCTCAAAATTAACGCGTTTCCAGTTTCTGCCAGTGGTGATGGTGAGTTCTAATCAGCCCAGATTATAATGATGTTGACCAGGCGAACGAAGGACGACGAAATATGTTCCTAGTGGTTCCTAGTGGTTCGGTAGCCTGACGGCGCAGACTGAGGCCTCCGCAAGTACGTTTAGTCTACTTTTTGTTGTTGTGCGGAAGTGACTTGCGATATGCCTCCTGCAGCTTGGCCTGCACGTTCGGCAACATCGGCATGTGATTCTGCATTAAAGTCAGCACGCCTGTTCTGTATTCAACAAGGAAGGGGGAGGGGAACGTACCTTATAATATTCCATGGTGAACTCACCCTTGCCCTGCGTCGCGCCACGGAGCTGGCTCGAATACCTGTCGTTCAGCGCGACTTCCGCGACGGTTGTAAACTCGTCCTCGCGGACCTCACTATCGGCGCTTTCAATCCGCCAATTACCACGCCTTTTGCAGAATTACCATCAAACCAAAAATATTCAGCACAGGAGGGAGTGAGTGACGCACTCTGAAACTCGGCGGGCGCGACGACTGCCACCGTCATGATTGGCTTGAGAATCACAGGCTTCGTCTTGAGGTACACCTCGCGGAACGCACCAATAGCGGCGAGGCAGAAAGCGAGTTCAGACAAGTCGATAGCATAGAATGCGCCGTCGCACAGAACCATACGTACACCAGAGATCGGATTACCAGACAGCGTGTCCTTCCCAAGCGCCTCGTAGAATCCCTTCTCGACCACCGGAAATTCCGGATTATAATTGCTCGACACGTTCCTACCCATGACGACGCTCTTGAACGCGGTATCCTTCCCAAACTCGGCGTCTATCCTCATCGACTCGATGGGGCCAATGACCCGCGCGTATTGCCCCGCGCCGCCAGCCTGCTTCTTATGGATGTATGCAAACTCCACACGCTCCGTCACGGTCTCGCGGAAAGCGACCTGGGGGCGGGCGGTGCAGGCGACACCGTACTCGCACTCCATTCGTTCGACATAGATCTCGAGGTGTAATTCACCCATTCCTGAGATGATCGTCTGCATATTTGCATAATTGATTTAAAAAAAAACCCAAGTACGGAGAGACGTACCTCCTTGTTTTCATGATTGCGCAATATTATGTGCAACGATCTCACGCTCCGCAGGACCCGCAAGGTAAGCATAAACGTTATCGAGCGGTGACTGCTCTCCAGATGGTCCAGAAAGGTGACCTAGTAGCGCATGGGTCCTGTCTTCCGCATCAAATCATTTATCCTATCGTATGCAGCATATCCGTGAACCATGGGGACACACAGATCACCATGAGACAGTCTATTTTTTAGGGTGGCTGAGCAGCGTACGTGCTGAGTGGGAAAGGACGTGAACACGGACTGAGAAGTTGTGGAAATGCGTCAAGCAGGAAGTACTGGTGTTGATGGGGCGGAGAAGAGGGTAATGACAGGACGATCAAAATCGGCCGTGGTGTCATAGGTTGGGATGAGTGTTGCTGTTGTGGTCGTGCTGTGCTGGTCCATCAGCAAATTCCGGAAAGTCTGAGCCGCCTGAGCCGATATACAGTGATCCCTACAGTGTCGGCCGTTACTGGTGTAGTACGTCATCAATGGCAGAGTCTCGGGCCTCTCGGCCACACGGTCCGCCATGTGGTGGTCAATGTTCGCAAGTGATAACACCACAGACACTGCAATTATGGACTCAAGCGCAGCTAGGTTCGTCGAGCAGAAGTTGGGGAAGACACAGACGCAGACTGAGGGCGTTTCGGGGGCATGCTGTGGCAAGAGGTACTCGTCCCGATGTTGACGCGGGGAGCAGAGGCTGAGCAAGACCATCTGCCCCCGGCGTCGTGGAGTGAGATATCGGCGGCCGCTGCGATTGTGATTGTAGAGTTTTGTGAGAAGATAATTAGTGTGCATTGGGACGTAGATGCTACACACGTAGGTGCTACTAGACGCAGAAGTCGAGATGGTCCACGGGAGGGTGGCAGCCTGAGGATAAGCAAATAATCTATCGTGGAATATCAGCACCCTGTTCTGCCTGCCAACACTTGAATAGGACCCACTGCCATTCTGCCATCTTACACATCTGATCCTGTCTCGTTGGGGGCTGCGCATACGCGGGGTCTGCAACTTGTAGTACTCAGGTGCGAGGAGGACCATCACTACAAGGTCATTCGTCAGTATTGACGTAGGACTGCGGGACACGTCGAGGAAGCGAATGGGCTCCATGAGTTGGTTGAGGATGTTACTTGCGTTTTTGCTGTACATGCTGCCTCGATCTGTGTCGGACGTAGCATCTTGGAGTCACCCGGCTCGTTGTGGGGTTGTAGTGCTGGTGCACTCAACGACGAGCCGTCTATCAAAGGGATATTGAAAGGGCTGCAGGATCCAGCAAAGGGCGGAGTTGTGCCGGTCGTTGAAGCCGCGAGAGTGTAGGGGCATCGCAAACTCTTCGACGAGCCCATGAACGAGCATTCGCCGTGGCGTCAGGGTATCTACCATCATTTTCCAAGTACAGTGTAGGGTAGGGTCTGAGGAAATATGGCGTGGATGTCGGTTTGGAGATGGTCAAAGCACACCTGAAAGATATCCCACACATCATCTACTGACGCTTCCCTGGGGAAAATCCAATCTGCGGGCATCTACTTGTGCTCTCTCGAGTGCCAATTATACGTCAGATGGAGGTAAAGGAGATGAGCTGAATCTAGCTACAGTAGCTCGGCTTCATCTGCGCCTGCATATATCCACCGAAGGTAACGAAACGCAAGAACGTCAGGGAAGATACTGTAATGGGTGAAACATCGAAGATGATCGGGCAAATTGGGCGATCTGCATTACTTCTGATAGGACGATATGGAAAGCCGGGGAGAGGGTCGGGACAATCTCATGAAACGCATTGAGATCCAGTGCTTCTCGAGACGAGACCCGAGATCCAAATCGACCTTGTACCGTACTAGTAGTGGCGCGGTGACAAACAGGGACACGACAATCATGCGGTCACTCTCATCATCCTCCGCAATGTAATGTAATACATGTATAAATAGCCTGGTGATACCTAACTAATTTCGTTCTCCTGTGATCTACCTATCGCACATCCACAGCACAGACAGCTATGACTCCCTCCCTGCCACCTCCTCCACCATTACCACTTCCGCAAGGACTCCCGCCTCCACCACCAGAGCTGCTGCTCACATATAGGCGTCATTGGCTGCTCCACGCTCGTACTCGTAGTCCTGTCCGTGCACAGGAGGTGCTAGGTTGTCGTTGGTGTGGGACGTGACGGAGGAAGGGGGAGCACCATCTGCCACGGCGTCGTGGGTTGGCAAGGTAGCCGCAGCTATAACTGCGATTCTGGTCTTTTGCAGAGAAACAGATTGGTGTGCGTTGGGACATGCTTCCGCGCGCCCCGGTGCCAAACATGAGAGTCGAGGTGGTCCATGGAAGGGCATGGAGCGGGTAAATGATTTGTTGTGCTATGTAAGTATTCTAAGTCAAATTCAAAGGGCGCGCACCGCCTCACATCTGCCGCTTGGTAGGCCAGTCCACGTCCGCTGCGCCGCTCGTCCCGTAACCGCCTCCAAAAAAGAAGCCCGACCTAGTATAGCATGCGATCTGTCTCAAGATCAAATCTTGACTTCCTGAGGTTTATCGGCGCCATCACTAGGGGTCGGGGGACATCTTGTAGTGGTGGAGATCCGGTGGGAAGAGGTCCGATCGACGACGGGGCTTTCCGATATATCTTAGTCAGCAGGTCACGTGATTGTGGGACAATTTCGATGAGGACTTGAGGACACACGTTGATGTAAGGCAAAGAAAAAATATACTAGTAGCAGCCGTAGCGCACATACATGAGGACAAAATGACATTCTACCTCAACCAAGAACGAGGGGAAAAAATGTACGCATGACCTGCGTAATCATCAAGGAAAACGGGTTGGATGGTGAATTATAGTTGTAGAAACGAAAGGAAGAGCATACAGAGATGGAATGAAAGGGAAGAAGTATGTAATAGCCATGAAAATCGGTATCATAATCTCCTCGATAACTCGGATGTTCGGGATCTTGATGAAGACAAGAGCTGGCATAGGTGTGTATGCAAGTGGGAAATGACGACATGGATACAGTTTCGAATATAGCGATCAGCTGGCTGCTCGTTGCAATGCTGCCCACAATCACTGGCTCACGATCACGTTAAACGCGGAAAGACTGAAGCATTGACCTTGGTCAGCTTCACAGGGTGGCCTGCTGCTTGTCGTTCCTCGATGTATGGGGTAAGTGCATCTCGAGCAACTCGTCCTCCAGAATATCCAACCTCCTTCAGGTTAGGAAGGAGCTCCAGCGGTGGCTCTCTATCGTCAGTTTGTAGAGAACGAGCAACTTTGCCAATGAGCCCACTTTGCACATGAAGAGTCTTCAAATTACTGAACAGTCTGAGAAGTTGGCACCACAATGTGCGGTCGACCTCGTTGTGCCACTTTGACGATCAATTGTGTTTTACGTGCCTGAGCGTGAGTTTCTTCACAAGAGAGAGTACTGGCTGAAGTGTATCAAGAATCTGTGCTACAGATGATACCTGCCAGTCGAGGTGTCTGCATATGATCTGCACCCTGAAGGGGTAGCTCCTCTGTCCTTCAAGTGGGAACGCCACTAAATCAGCAAAATCATTGTCGAAAGCGAGCTGAATGGTGCTGAAGCTGAGGATTTCTGATGAGTCCATGAACTGCAAGAGACATGGGGCGGTGAAAGTGAGCTGACTGAAAAGCTGAATTTCGAGCGTGCTGAGGACAGGGGCGCTGATGTAAGAAAGAAAGCTTTCCAGATAAGCGCTGACACCTCGGAATACAAACAGGCGAAGGTTGGGAAGCGTGATGTGCGTGATGATCAGGGTATCCAATAGGTGTCTTGTAATATCACGGTTGGGGAGAGGGGAGTGAAAAACAATCAC
>QLOS01001209.1:0-32107 GCA_003313725.1 Russula sp. MG48 | reverse complement strand
CTACGAGCCTACACCCCCTTCCTCGAGGTCGTCGTATCATCCACCCTCTCGTCACGGGCCGCGGTACAGCATGCCTCTGGCATCCTCTGGATTCATCCCAGTTTCGTCAACGTCAGAAACTGCTTTGCAATCAACGCGTGCCCTGGCTTCCTATGGATCGGAACCATCAGGCTTGGCCCCGCCGCCCACAAATCCAAAGCTCACCCCACTAGGATATGCTCCTGCCTCAGCTCACACACCTGTTCCGACCAGTTATACGCGACGGTCGTCAGTATCTCCAGCTCCCACACTCTCAACTACGTCGACCTCCACTAGTTCATTTTCGTCAACGAGTCTTCCGCCACAATCTCAACCTTCGTATGTCCCGCAAGTGGGATACAACCCTCCTGTCTCGGCACCGCCGTCATCGCTCTCCGCCTTGCCTTTACCAACGTATCCTACTCCCCCCCAATCAGCACCGCCCCAGGTCCATCCAGGCCCTACACAATCACTTCCCAGTGAGCCACACGAATATGTTTCTTCCTCTGCTCTTGTATTGCGGGGTTCCCCGTCGCGTGTGGTATCAAGTCATGTCCCAGGGTCGCGACCGCTGCCTCCCCAACCACAGCAAGCCATCCAACGGGCTCCGATTTCTGCCCCGATATCCGCGAATCAAGCTTACAACCACGCGGTCGGGGCACTTCCGTTACCGTACGGACCGGGCCAGATGTCCCCGCTCACTTCCGACTCCGGACTCTCGCCTGTCCAGCAGAATCCACTGCCCATTCCCCCAGGACCTCCTGGACCCCTGGGACCTGGGTTTCATACACCACCGAGACCCACAAATGGAATCGCCCCTGCAAACTCATCTTATCATCATATCCCCTCTCCTTCACCGCAACCCTCGCCCTCGCGGCAGTCGCCTAATTCGCATATGGCGGACGGGATGGCGCAATCGAACGGCTCGCTGCCGCCCTCGCCCGTACCCCCGCAAAGAGGACACTTAAGGTCTGTCTCCGGCAGGCCGAGCTTGCCATTACCGCCCCCTCCGCCACTACCAGCGATGGGGTCCTATCAACACCAGCCATTTCCTCAACTACCTGCACCACCCTCACTAGTTCTCAGCTCCCAGTCTCAGCAACAGTACCTGGCCTCTTCTACATCCGCTGTAATGCAGGGAGGACAACCATTCTATCCAGGACCTCCTCCACGTCCTCCCGCTCAGATCTCTGATTCACTGCAACCCGCTGCCCACTAGATCTTGGGCTAATGAAATGCTCTATACCCAGGGTTTCTCCGAGCTTCTCTCAATAACTGGACACCGGTTTACAGCTGAGCTGGTCTTGTTTTGTCGTTCAATCATTCACGAACATCGTTCCCCCTATTGATTACGCATCATAATCCCCATAAGAGCCCAATGCTGTGTAGAATTGCAAGTCATCACCCCAATACTATAATGATTGTATCCATTTCGCTTATGAACATGAAATTTCGCTGAGGACCTTCATCTCTGATGTTCATCCCTCCATTTCATGATTTGTGACTCAGTAGCAACCAACCCGCGGCGCGCGAGGTCAATGCGCGCCTCCCGCCGTAGCTCATTCTCAGTCAGGCGCTGCCGGTTTTCGTGGGAGAGCAACGCGGTATCGGCACTCGAAACAAGGCCATAGATGGTAACTAGGAAAACGGAATTAGTCCAGAGCAGGCGGCTTTGAGTGTACCGTGTGCCAGCTGACATATGGAGATCAGAAACCCCTTGAAGGGGAGAGCCTGCCGTCTGGCGAAACGTGCCACCCCAAAATAAAACGTTATTCACTGTGGAAATTCTGAGCCGTGCAAGAGTGACAGAAAACAGACCTGAATGTAGGCCAGGTATGGTGTGCGAGAATCGCTGAGCCGAGACCAAATGCGCCATATCTTGCCGCGCCCTATATATGAACGAATATGTGAATGATAGGTGTGGATAGCCAATAAAGCCAAGGAAGCTGCACGAGATGGGAGGGGGGGGTGAAGTCAAAGGGAATGCGACGTGCCATCAGTCCAGCTTTAACCTGGAGATTGTAGGCCTCATCTACCAACTCACGCCTGCGAGAACGTCCGTCGGAACTCATCTTTCCATTCGGTTCAATGAGTAGGTCTATAGCGGGGGGGGAATTGAAAGCAAGGCAGACCTGCGGTGGGATGATCGTCTTGGAACCCCACTGTACTGTACTGTATCGATGGCCGAATGAGGCAGGTGACGAGGCCCGCGATTCTGCGAAAACGCGAAAACAGCTCGACCAACACCAAATACTCCGATTCAACGGCGCACAATCACCGAATTACGACGCCTCTAATATCGCCGCAGGCCAGACTCGTCCAGGAGACTAATAAGTTTCTCCCATCAAAACCCTGCACTTACCAAAGAATACGAAAACGTTCTATAGAAGACTTATAGAAGGTACGAGAATCCGGGAAGCATCGGGGTGGGATTCTGTTGTAGAGTAGAGGTGACGAGGTCGATCCTACTGAACGCATTGGTCACGATGCACATCCCGATCACATAATCGTTAGTGTATTGACCGACCCATGAACCGAAGCAAGGCGCCTTGAACGGCCCTGCCGCAGGTCTGGGGCAGTAGTGGCGGCTCGGATCCTCTGCGTAGAGCATCCATCCATCCGAGATCAGCCTATCACAAAGATCTACGGAAGACAAATTCCATTTTTGGCAAGCTAGTATAATATTTTCGGGTGTATTGCCGATGGGACCCTGACTCAGGCTGTTTATTTCGATTCCGAGTCCTCTTGCTTGAATCACGCAAGTGCCAATCAACTGCAAGAGACGCTCGGCTCAGAGTTTCATCTTGGCGTGTGCAGGACCGCAGGTTGTATAGCCCTCCGCAGCGCTTGCGCCTCTACTCCTAGCTCTCAGGGGGGCGCTTGTGGCAATTGGCCGTCTGCTCTCATATGCCCCTAATCCCGTGTCCATGATTTCGATCCCAGCCCTGCCTCTCTCGAGGACACGCTCCGACAAGAAGAATAGGCTTACCCATCAACCGAAGAAGTCGGATTATCCAATGCTGAAGCGGGCTTGAGTGACTGGAGTGGCTGACCTCGGAGCGCCCTTGCTCGAATCAAGTATCGCCCCTTGGCGGTCTGCGGATCTCCTAAAAAAAAGGGAAGTTGGGACTCTTTTTCTGGCCTTGGCGAATGCGGGAAAGGGCATGCAACCCAGTTTTGCGGGTCCTAGCAATTCTCTTGAACGATGCGTCGCAAGTAGTACCACTCGCACCCAATGGGCTCTGGCTGCGAGGTCTTTGCCTTGTTGCTCTGGCTTCCATGAATTCATGTGGGGATCGTTGAGTTTCGCATAAATCTCATGCGGCTCGGGCACTCGCGCGGCACTCATCACAACATCTGCCACAACGACTTTAGCCCTCGATCTTTGGCCGGTTCCAGGGGCTAGTAGTAAAGTAGTTTGCGAATTCGTGTGCACCTTGCAAGGCAGGAGAAGGTCATCCTTCCTTCAGTTGCGTGAACCAAGGGTGCACGGCTTTACTAGGCGACCGCGATGGATGCATAGACTTCCAGCAGGCAATAACTGATGGACGCAGGGTATGTATGAGCCGAAGCACGTTGTCTCGAGAGCGAGGCTCTAGGCTGACTGGCTCAAGGGTGTTAATCGCACATAGTGCTTGAACCCCCGCCCCGGGATGCTCTCTAGCACCCCAAAGAAGCACAAAGGGTTTCGTCTTGTCAACCATATTCGCTTACACCGAGGCAGAAGTATCGTGATGGGTGATATATTCTTTTCACTGATATCATCTTGTATCCGAATATATGTGGCGGTAGACCGATCTTTGGGGTAAGCGAGGGAATATATGTGATAGGAAACAGGGCGTGCCACTCAATGCCGCCGCTTCCTAGATGATGATAGAGTGGAGCCCCTTGATGCATGAGAGATCGTCACTTCATGAGTCACTTCCCCGGGATCTAGGGATGGCTCTTCAAACGTGCGGGATCGCCGATCAAAACAGGTGAGTATGACAGTGACCTGCCGCAAAGACAGAACTAGATTCCTGTTGCAGAGATATGTCATCCGACCCAGTCGTCAAACGAGGGAACGCAATTAACATTTTGTGTTTCTTGCAGGAGACTATCGCATCCAGCAAGAGAAAGGTGACTTATTTGGGTTTGAGCCATGGTTCCGTGCTTGATCGTATGGTTTTTAATATCCGACTAGAGCCAAGCCGCCTTCTGCAGACTGCCTGTTATGCCGTTCATTTCGCGCGTGTGTTTTGGCGCCGGGCTAGGAGCGGGATACATAGACAGGAGATATGCGAGGCCTGAAAAGGTAGTGGGTTCGCGGTTAGAAATCGTTACGGAGTTTGCAATTCCAATGAAGATGGACGCGATCCGTCAGGAAACGGCGAGGACTGACAGTTCGCGATGTCGGTTGAAGCCAAACGCGTATTCATCGTGGCCGTATTCAAAATTTCAAACCGGCGGTACCTACAATACAACAAAAGGAGGCTTAGTCCCCTCGTGGCGTACGCGTCGCTCGCGGCTGGTGTGAAACGGTTGGGGAGGCATTCAATCGCCGATAGCACATGTTGAACATGTAGGGGAGTGGGTCAGGGAAATTTCGTGCTATCACAACACGGAGCCTGGGATTTAGGGCCTAGGATGTTCGTTGCGGCGTTGCGTCGCCGCGAATCGACAAACGATGGCGGTGAAATGGTGTGCAAGTGGGGCAAGACCCATGTTTGATGGGGCTGGGGGTGCCAATCGCTTAGTAACAAGCGCGACGCAACGAGTGTGCATGGTGCCCATGAGAGGAGCCAATAGATTAGTGTTTTCCATCAGGGCCGCTGCTGGGTGTCAAGTGCAAGTGCAAGTGCAAGTGTGTGATTTAATTTACGCACGGACATTTACTGCTATCACCTGCAGGTTGCTGGGGCGGAAGGTGCGGACAGAAGCTCCTGACTGACAGGAGACCGAGGCCACACAAGCGAGTGGCAGGCGAAATCAACAGGCACTAAAGTGGTAGAGGACTGTCTGTTGGCGGCAGTAGATAGGAGAACGCGCCGAACACGTAGAGGCATCGCACCACAATCTCAACTCTCGTGTGCGATCGTCGTCATCATTGATAAAGGGGAGCATGGCTTTTACGTCACAAGATTAATATCCAGAGTGCACCAGAGCAGAAACGAAGACCGGACTTGGCGCACATCTACACCGAAGCTCGATCCCTGGTACATGTACCCAATGAAGCCGAGTCACGGAGGACGCCCAAACACGCCCTTAACCTGTATAACGGCGTTCTGTGCACATGGAACTTTACCCCGTGCCTCATTGAGTAAAGTGAACGCGGGAAAGGAGACAGAGATGATTGACACGCGCCCAAAGGTAGGTGGTAGAGGAGTGGGGTCACAAGTGGTAGGTAGGTAGAGGGACGCGGGGCGGACAAAGATCGCAGAGGGGGCTACCATACCATAGCCAGCGACCGGTCGTGAAACTACGTTCAGCTCCAACTCAAACTCAAGGCGAAAGCGTGTCGGCCCAACGAGCAGGATAGTTCAATTCTGACAACACCACACCGAGCGGTGAATCAACTCAAGGCACTCCGCGGCGTCCACTGCACCCGTTCCCCCACGTGATCTCGTGAGTACGACAAAGCAGCTTGACTCTACTCTATTGACACCAGTATGTCAAAAGCTGTCACAACAAAGCCGCAATTCGTCGTGCGTGCATCTTTTCTCCTATTTTGTTTTATTTTTAACCCCTGCTTACAGCGTCTCCTGATAGCAGCAGGTAAGGCTGCGCCGACACCTCCTGTTGGGCCTGCTCTCGGCGCTCGCGGCGTTAGGTCAATGGACTTTTGCAAAGAGTTTAACGCTCGTACAGCCCATATTTCTCCTGGAATCCCTATTCCCACTGTGATCACCATTCAGCCTGATCGATCCTTCACCTTCGTCACGAAAACCCCAACGATTTCGTATTTCCTGAAAAAGGCAGCAGGCATCGAGAAGGGAACCGGCCGACCAGGCCACGAGACAGTGGGGACTGTCAGCCTCAAACACGTGTACGAGATTGCAAAGATTAAAGCCACCGACGGACATCTAAAGCATCTACGGCTTGAAGCGATTGCTAGTACTATCGTCGGTTCGGCGCGTACGCTAGGGGTGCAGGTCGTGCCGTGATTTTTGGACGCTCATTTGGTACTCTTTCATCTTGTGACCGTGAGTGCACTTCTTCTCGTCCTCGTCCACCTCGGGATATGCTGATCCTGGGGCTCAAGGAGGGATGCGAAGCTGGACCCAACGCGCAGGTTGCCGGTGAATGATTCTCCGCTGTGTTGATCTGCCCTGGCCGTTTATACTGGTGGCAGGCCTTCTTGGATTTGATATCCCGGAGCTTGTGAATGTTCTGTAGAATCGCAATTGCAGGGCGTTGTACCCCGGGTCGGGAATGCCGTGTTAGAGTCTTGAGCTGATATTGGAGAAAGATCATCGATTTGGTTCCCGAGATCGAAATAAGAGCCGCGGACACGTCGGATCGCTGGTGCAGGTAGAGGCACCACTCCCCGCTTGGACGGGGCCCGCTCTTTCAAAGTCGTGAACAGGTCTCGGTGATTCAGTCCGAGTCCACGTCACCCTGAACGGCTGCGTCTGCACTAGCGGCGGCAGAGGGCGTTGGGCATTTCGGTCAGGAGAAAAGTCCCTTATCGCCACGCCACGCCTTTGTGCTGTTCGAGGTTATTGTTGTACACGCCGCGTACACGCTCTTTGAGTTGAGACGCGACCCGGGGAAGGAGCCGCAGGGGGCGCCAGACTGTCGCGTCGATGTTGCCATATCCGTTTTGCTGTCCGCAGCCTCATGTTGAAGGTCGCTTTCTAGGCGGTGAGTAATTTATTCTTTTTCCCCACTCAGCTATTGCGAGCTCACCGCGATTTTTTTTCTCTTTACGTAGTTCTTTTTTTTTTTTTCCTTGTTGTGGCGACTGTCATCGTCTTCACCATTGGTTCAATCAGGGCTGATCACGCTTATGTGCGGGCAATGTAGTTGGTTGGTATTCTGCCTCCCAAGCTCGGCGCTTACTTGCACCTCGTGTTGTTTTCCGATCAAGTTTGCCATGACCTGAATGTGGGTTCGGAGACTCGCTCCAATGAGCAACACTCCTGGACACGTCTGCCAGCCTACTTCTCGTGCCGACACGCTGCGTGCTGTATTCAGCTTTATCGGTCGGTCACTATGTGCACCACGTTTCGATCGAACAATTCACCATCACCCGTTTGCATGGGTTCGTCCCCTCCCCCGAATGGATATAAATGCCTGACCGAAGGGCTCCCAGTCTGCCAGCTCTCCAGACCGACACAAGTGTAATCACCTTTTCCAATCCTCATTCTCATCTGTTTTCATATGGCTGGCAATCAGAACGATGTGCTCTCCTGGACGTCGCAGGATCCCCGCCAAAGCCAGTTGTTCAGCCCATGGGGCGTCGTCTACCGATTCCAAGTGCGTATTACCAGCATCCCACGAACCCTGATGGTCCTCACTCAACCTTCTCAGACCGAGACCAACGCGCAGGGCCAGAGCACAACCACTGTCTGGCGTGCGATACGCGCAAACAAGGAGGATCGAGTAGCCAAACTGGAGTGGGCTCCTGGTGGTGGTCTGGGACGCGCTGTCATTGGGAAGGTCAGACCTTCGCCGCAAGGAATCCCGCATCTGACGTCTTTCTTACGCTCTTCTTTGGTCATAGAATCATGTTCCTATGGCCGACTTGGTCCGCCGGGACCCACGCATGCCTGTGAGTTTCAGCTTGCCCCGATCATTCCCACCTGACCCTGGGTAAACCAGAATTCGAGAGTGTTTAATGGTCCCGATGGTTTCCAGTACAGATGGAGACAGAGCACTACCAGCCAGGACATCGTGGTGAGTTTACCCACATTCCGATCCGTGGGGGCTGCTGCCTGATCACGCTTTCCTCTAGTTACAAGATCCCAACAACAATGTGATCGCTTTTGTTCGTCCGACTCGGCCGACTCGCTATCAGGGACTTGGGGATGTCTATGCGGAGCTTCATTTTGTCCGTTCTGCTGGCGCAGGCGTCGTGGTATGTCCAGCCAGCAGCAGCTATTTCAAACCGCCATGACACTGACCCCGGCCGAACGCGACAGATGCATCCTCCGCTTATGGACACGGTCACGGTGACAGCGATGCTCTACAGGTTCGCGTCGGCGTTCAATCTTTAATATGCCCCTCGATTTTGGACCATCTTTACTAATTTAACGAGGCTGGCCTGAGGACTGAATCGTGTACGGCGTCGCGTGGGGGCAATTACTTATCTTGGCATTTCCATGTACTCGTGTCTTAACTGCATATGTAAAGTCGCACCACCACCGAGTTCCGTCCAGAAGCATCCCCCCGTGTGAGTTTCTGGTTGGACCCCTGGCAAGGGCCTGCCCGGAGAAGCGTGTTTTGAACACGCACCAGGCGCGGGTTGTCCGACTTCCCACATGTATTTCTTTTTGAAGCACATCTCCCAGGAACGGCATGGGCTCACGTACAGCACGGATACCAAATTTCAAAAGGGACGGTTGTGACATGATGTGCGCGGCGCAAGGCCCTTCAACTAGGCTTCTTGCGGATCAATCACCCCCTCTCAGCAATGACCACGTCTAAGATGGTATCGACAGTTCGGATGACCCACTCCGTTCCCTCATCGCTCGCCAGCCAGCGGTCTTCCTCGCTGAGGCCCTCGGCCGTGCGCGCCTTGAGCAGACCAAGAACGTGGCTCGTCAGTTGCGGCCCAACGCGACCTTCGGCGCGCAGACAGGCAACGGCCGCCACGGACCCCAACGCGCGGCTGAGGTTGCCCTGTTCGTCCGCTCCGGGAAGCGGTGACAGTACGGAGCCGTATGACTGGATAATGAACGCTGGAAAAGGGGCGTCCGTGAGCACCAGCACCACCGGGCCTCGCAGAAGCACAAACGTGGTGAAGATCACGATCGAGGGGGCGTCAGTGGTACTAACTACTACTATATGCGCGAGAGCGTGACGCTGTGTGATACTTTTTCCGCATTGATCAAGGTGGGCAAGGCGGAGTGGAGTGGGGTGGGGTGAGGGAGGGGAGGGGAGCAACGTACAGATCAAGTCGGGGTGATACGACCCCAGTTTGTTGTACAACTTGGTGGCGTGCGGTTCGTAGATGGAGTTCCAGAGCGCCGTCCCGCGAGCGATAATGGTCTCGATGTTTTCCGGGCTGGCAGTCCTAGGACGGGTCGCCGCAGGGAGGTGTCGGTAGGCATCGATGTTCGGGCAAGCAAACTAGTAATACGCACCTGCGTGAATCGGTCCGCAGTCTAGCCTTCACATCGTCTTCGAGAGCACCTGTGAGTCCCGCGAGAGCCCCGATAACCTGTACGTGTCCAAAAAAAACAAAAAGAAACGTCGAGGACAGCCCTCGCGAAAGGGTTGAGTGGGACTACTACATACACGAGGTACGCCAACAAAGATGGTACTCTTCAATGCAGCTTCGCGCATGAGGGCTGCATCTTGCACAGAGCTCTGGACGTCCTGTCCAGAACCCGCTACGAAGCGATATAGATGCCCGACAGACGATGGAACATTCGTTGTCAACAGCGTGCAAGTCTGGTCCGTAGTTAGGCAAGGTTGAATGGTGGAGACGTGGGCTTGGTTATGCACACCGTGAGGACAACCCACCCCTTCCTAGCACCCTTCAGGCATGCATTCGCATACGTGTTTTTGAATAGGCAACTCAACCGGAGAAACGAAGGGCCAGAGTAGGCATCCGGATTCCGTATGGCCAACAGCTGCTTGATGTGTGATGGGAGGTGTCTAACCATTGATATAATTCTCACACGAAGTCCACTAGATGATATCTAGTCTTCCGTCAAGTTTGAACTCGGTAATGTTTTAAAAGATTCAAAGTTTAGATCCATAGCACAATAGTACTCCGTACTACGTCATAACGGAACGCGCTCCCGGCGGGGTAGAGAAAGAGAAGCAAAAGCGTTCGAAGACCACGAGCAGACCAGCTTCAAGCCCGAGGGGTATACGTATCAACAAATCTAAGGGTTGAGGTATTTATTCCCAAGCTCCGAAGGAGTACCATCATCTTTCATAAGCGAGTCGAGAGCGTTAACATGGTGTTGCTCAAGCTCCCAACCTTTCATTGGCGCTGTAGTGCTGGTCAGAAGTGCGACGTTGCTAGTTGTGGGACACCTCACCAAACCAGAAGTAAGCCTCGACAAAAGTCGCCTTCTCCAGGAAATTTTGGGTCTGAGTAAGGAAATTCCAGACCTGGCCTTGATTACACTGATTGTTTTGGATAGAATAATCCTAGTGACGTCGATTCGGCGATTATCCTCAGTAATGCAAACGGCAGAAAACTAACCTGGCATGCAAATTCCGTGATCCAGATATTCAGATTGAAGGTGTCATGGAGCTTGTTCACGTGGTTTTCGAAATCTCCCGGGTCCGTACCATAGTAGTGGCCAGCAATAGCGGAAATCTACAGCAACCCGTCAGCGTTGAACAATTGAAGTAAATATGAACGAACATGGCAACCGTTACATTGTTGCATGAACTCTTGCATCCATTTGAAACCGTTGGGGGAGTTCGTGCACGCAGGGGAAATAAGTCTGACACCATCATTATGCAAATCATCAATGTACTGCCACCAGAGCTTAACAGCATCGCTGGGGGACATGTTGCTTTGGGTTATTATATCGGGCCTGGAAACGTATCAAGGATGATTGAGCGGGTGAATGGCCAGAAAGGAGGAAAAAGCCCACTCATTCAGAGTCAACAGGATCTTGGCACCAGTCTTGGTTACGACGTCATGGGCACGGGAAGCGGTCGAGGAGTCGTGAACCATAGGGATGTACTCGAAACCATATTGAGAAGGATTAATGTCGCCGTATCTATCCAATTGCCAGTTGTATATACTAAACAAGATAAGTGAGGGTACAGGAGGAAAAGTGAACGGGATGCACGCACTATTGGGTGTGAGGACTCTTGAAGTTGGGGAGGGCAGACTGTTCCCCGTTGGACCAAGCGAGACCAACCTTGCGATTACCAGAGAAAGAAGGAGCAGGGGTAGTGACGGGTACTGGAGAGGAGGTGGTAGCGGCCTTGTCTGCCTGTGACTTGGGTGAAGCCGCTGCAGGTGTAGATGACGGGGTGTCTGTGGTGGTTGAGGAGCTGGATAGGACAACAGCAGCAGGGGAGACAACAGCGGCAGGGGCGGCAGCAGCAGCAGCAGGGGAAACAACAGCAGCAGGGGAGACAACGGGTAAGCCGGTCAGGCGAGATTTGCAACGTTGGGAGGAGCCAGTGCGCTTTTTCTTAGCAATGCCGACGTGTGCATGGTTGAAGCCACGGGCGATATGATCACGCTCGACAGCAAGAGCATAGGTGGGGAGAGAGTTAAAGGAGACGTTGAGGATTGCAAGTGAAAGGACAGTGAAAAGGAGTTTAATGGAGGGCATTGTGAAAGAATGGGGAGATCAAAGAACGTAGCGGGCCTTTTGGCCAGTAAGAAGGGGACGAACTGGCGGAATGTCGTTGAGAGTCGTTCGCGATCCGATATTAATACCATTGGCTTATATAATCTACCCAGCAACGCATATATTCATAGATGACGGGTCTTTCCTTTTATAGAACTAGCCTTGCCGCAGCAGGAATATCTTTTTTTTTTCTAATTTTTTTTTTTCTTTTACTTGTCTTCCAGGATCATCAAAAGAGCAAACTGGTTCATCGTCCGTTCATCCCCAGCTATTCTTTACTTCTGCTTCTGTCTCTAATTCAATAAAAATGTCTGATGCCCCCGCCGCCCCCGTCACCGAGCAAGGCGTGCCTCCGGCTACGCAGACCGAAGAAGCTCCCTCTTTCAAGGTCAATCATACTTCCTCCTTGTTTCCTCTTCCCTTTTACCCCCTCACAGGTCTTCGTCGGAAATCTCGCGTATTCTACTACGGATGAAGGGCTGAAGGCGTTTTTCGAGCCCGTTCAGAGCGACATGTACGTTTTTTTTTTCTTTTTGTCTCTCCGTGGCATCGTGCGCAGCACCATCCGTAATCGCAATACTCATGACGTATACTCCCTGGCTACAGCGTCTCTACTCAGATTATAATGCGCGGAAACAGGCCTGCTGGCTACGGGTTCGTTGCGCTCTCCACAGCCGAGGCTGCCCAGACGGCCGTCGAGGTTCTCCACAAGACGCAACTCGATGACCGTCAGATTATCGTCGAAATTGCGAAGCAGCCTGATCAGAAAGAAAGGGACAGGAGAGATAGGAAACCTCGCAGGCGCATTGGCAGGCGTGGCTCTAAGGCCGTCCCCGGCGAGGTTACCGAAGCCGAGGCCAATGGCGAAGCCAAGACAGAGGACGCTACTGTCGCCGAAGGTGAAGCTCCTAAACCCAAGAAGAAAAAGAAAAAGACTGTGGTGAGCCTCACATGCAGGTTTATTAGGGTGATCTGTTATTCATTACTATCCATTCTCAACTAGAGGAAGCCAAGGGCCAGCTCTGCGGCTGCTGATGGCGGGGCTGAGCCTGTAGCCACCACGTCAGAGGGCGAGGCAATGCCTGTTCGCAGGAGACGCAACTTTCCACCCCGCCGTGTTACAGGCGAAGAGCCTACCGGCGAACCTTCCAAGTCGGTGCTCTTCGTCGCCAATCTCGGTTTCAACATCGATGACGATGCGCTCACTTCCCTGTTCACCGAAGCTGGCATCAATGTCATCTCTGCTCGCATCGTCCGCAGGCAGTATGGACGCCCCCGTAAGAGTAAGGGTTACGGTTTCGTTGATGTCGGGGATGAAGCCGAGCAGAAGAAGGCGATTGAGGCCCTTGAGGGCAAGGATGTTGGCGGTCGACCCATCGCCGTCAAGGTCGCAGTCAATGCCCAGGCCGAGGAAGCTAGGGAGGAGGCCGTTGCTGAAGAGGAGGGCACCCCTGAGGTTTCCGTCGTGGCTGCTTGATGGCTCTCCAAGATTTTCAGCTCGCTAAACTTCATGACTGATGACCCCCGATGTTCTCAATGCCCCATTAACTTCTCCCAGGTCCCAGGATGGAAGGTTGTTCAAACTACGTGCTGACCGTTATGTTTTACGGCACGCTATTTGTTTCAGTTTTATGCGTGTTCTGCCTCTTGAAGAAAACTCGTCGGGCTGTAGTGGCGGCTTTTTCGATCGTGTTGGTGTGTCATAGTTTCGTACATGTACTACGGCACTTTTTTCTCGTGACATGATCATCACGTCTTATCAATGGCCGACGATGGTGATGGTGATGACTACCTCTCCGACAAATTCCTCACGGTCGCTGAGCCCCAGAAACCGAAAACCTATAGTGATAAGCGTAAGGAAGCCTTACGCAAATCCAATCTCAAGAACGAACGAAACAGAACCAAGAGTCGTAGACAACTCGAGCTCGAATCGCGCGAGGAGGGGCTGTCCAAGAGCTTATTCGAACGTGCGGAAGATGACAAGGCCATTGGCCACGGCGCCGAAAACAAGGCCCTATCTATGATGATGAAAATGGGCTTCAAGCCAGGACAAGCCCTTGGTGTGCCGGCTGATGTTGATCAGGATGAAGATGAATTTCAGTCCCCACAACCCTCACCTTCCCCAGCCCTGACGCACCCCACGACACCGCGTCGCGACGTCGATCCGTCCCAGGAGACGTCGATCCTCCAACCGGCAGAGAAGCAGGAGAGGCACTTGGTGAACCCCCTCCCTCTCGACGAGTGGTCAGGCACGTCGAGTTCAATTTCCTCCATGCGTTGCATTGGCACCCGCCTCTCCCCCCCCCTTCCCTCTCTTCGCCAGTGCCTGAGCTGATGATTGGTCGACTTGGTGCACGCTACGCCATTTGTACATTTTTATTTTAGGGAAGAAGGGTATCGGCCTCGGCAAACGTGCACCGTCTCCGGCTGAGCTGGAACGCCTGGCCAAGGTCGCCAAGGCCTCAGAAGACGCCGACAAGGAGTCCTTCAGGGACCGCACGCGACGCGAGTTTGAGCAACGACGCGCAGAGGCACGGCTCGAGCCCGCCCAGCGGACGTGCGCGACCCTGGACGAGCGCGCGGGCAAAGAGGTATGTAAGGGCAATCAAAATATATCGCTATCGATTCGCCTGTCGTCGTCACCCACTTCCCCCCTGCCAACCACTAATAATAACAAAAAGCCGACGGCTGAAAAACTTGCGTACGCAGTTTAACGTGCTCTGGCTCGACCCGACCGATCCCGATTCGTTCCCACTCGGCCTGGAGGACGTCTTAGCCGAGACGACTGCATGGGACGGTGGAGACATCACTACGGAGACAAGGCTCCGTGCACAGATGCGGGCTGACGCACTCAAGCCGCTTGACGACGGCGAAGATCTTCCGAGAAACGCGGACTCTGGGATTGGCTCTTGGCAGCCAGAGATGATAGATGAGGCTGCGCAGTTCCTGCGTTTGAATGTGAGCCACGTGTTCCTGTGCCGCCTGTCATCCCTCTCCACTTCCGTCCCCCGTTTTTTTTTTCACCTGCTAGAGGTGGCTAATGACTTTTGGCAAGCCTATGGAACGCCTGAGCCGCGTTTTGCACTATCTGCGCGCGGAATACTACTACTGTTTCTGGTGCGGTACGCAATATAAAAGCTCCGATGAGATGCGAGAAGAATGTCCGGGTCCTGACGAAGATATGCATGACTAGGTGAGAACATAAACAGTCGAGACCTCTACTGTACTTCATTAAATATATGAAAATCGAGGTACGAAAGGTCGACCAAACGAACGATATTAGTACATGCGGTAATGATTGTACACAAGTTCGATGCGGGGTCTTCTGGCCTGTAAGGACCGTACGAGGTGATCAACACATGTTTGTTGCTGCAAGGAGTGGGGAGTGGAATGGAGAGCAATAGTCCCAAAATGCAAATAAACGCAAGTCCGATAGAGGTAAGGGGATTCACTGATCAACTGTTAATCGGCGGCAGCAGTAGTTGCCATGAGCACTTGAGGTTCCAAAATTTCACTTGGGGATGAAGGTTCCGGCACAGGCTGCGGGAATATAAATGACGAAAGGAGAGGAGGAAGGGCTGGGATAGCAACGGGGGCCATCGGTTCATCAGATGCTGACCGAGGAAACGCTGCTGATGTTGGCGACATCTGTGGCGACTTGCGGCGCAAGTATGTTGATATAGGGGTTGTTGCATGCAAGTCCGCTTCGTGTGACCACGTTTCACTTCCACGACGGGGTGATACTCTCCCATTAGGGGAAGATCTCGAACCATGTGTAACCCTGGAACGGGGAGATGGCAGTGGCGAAGTGGAAGGCGCCTATCGCGCGATCAATGTCAAAGTCCATGGAAACAATTAGCGCAGGGGGCGTACCCTCTTCGCCTTCCCTGCCTCAAACAATGCTGGGGAACTTCCCTTCCGCGGAATCTGCAAAGATAGCAGGAAAACTTTGAGCCAGTCGTTGATTGTGTCATTGAAGGAGGCTACATACAGCGGCGACGGGATAGGGAGAGTATCTGTCCTTGCCATGGCGAGAGACTCGCGGGACGTCTATGTCGGGAGTGCGATCGCGCCGATCGTGGAGGGCGGAGACGAAGAGGTAAGCACCGGCGTTGGCATATTGCTGGTGAGGAAGGTCGCGCTCGTCGTCAATAGAGGACGAGGACGACGCGTTGGAATGAGAGCGGGGCCGGAGGAAGGATCGAGCAGGGAGAGACGCCCCATCTTCGAGTCCGAGAGAAGACATGAGCTCTACGAAGGACGGGAGAGAGGACATCGAGTGAGGTGCAATGTAAAGCTCAAAGGTAGTCGCAACAGGGCAACTGGGAGTGTGATCGGGTGAGATGGTGGAGGTATATAATACGCAAGGTATTCCCTAGAAACGGGTGGGCGGTAGCGGTGCCAGTTGTTAGGATACATGGGTAACATAGGAGGTTGCGCAGGTGAGTGTAGCGCCTCAGTTCGCAACCATCCGAGGGCAAGCAATAATTACTTAGCTAGGGTTGGTCTGTCACTCGTTCGTCATCATGGTCGGCAAGGAGACTGCTGACCTGTTCCATTTGCGTCCTCCGACCTCACTCTTTCTTTCTTTTTGTCTGTACCTGTGGTAGTTCGGCCCTTGATGGGTCTTGTCTCCAGCCTCCGAGGACGATGCGCTTGCTTCTTGAAAACAAAGTACACAAAACGGCAAAGGTGATTGTGGAAAACAATTACCACGGGCGCTTTCCTCTAGTAGGCGTAACAATGATGTCTTCTCAACAAGGGCGCCCGTCTGCGGTGTTGCGACAACGACGGAGAGAGATGAGCGACGAACGCGCAGTCCGGAAGTGAAAGAACGATTCATCCGGCTTCGTCTGACGATATCCATGACACAAGGGGCCAAAACATGAGGCCCGCATGTGGACACAAATAGAAGCTGTCCGCTTGGTGTCGTCGCATCGCGACTCCATCGCAACTATTACCCATACTTGCACCGTCACGACCGTGACAAACCGGGTTTCTCAAAACCATGAACCAGCAACAAGGACAGGCAGGCTCCACTGGCGGTAACGTAAACTTTTTACCCCCTCCGAGGCAGGAGATGGAGTATTTGTGTGCTGGTATGCATCTTTTATTAGCCTCGCGACTATTTTAATGTACGGTATGGAAGATTGTGGCGCAAAAAATGACATCAAGCCTCGAGAGCCCATTCGTTGCAGAGAATGTGGACATCGTATCATGTACAAGAAAAGAACGAAGCGAAGTGGGTTCTGTCACTTGCTCAGGCCATGATTGGTTTTGTCTCTGATGGTTTACATTAGTGGTTCAGTTTGAAGCACGTTGACTACCGCGGCTCCACCGTCGGATCAAAAATTCGTATCCCCCCCTGGTTTCCATTGTTAATGAATCCCTCGAGTGCAGAGAATATCCAGCGGAGGGTTGCTATCAATTTAGAATTAGGATACTTATACGATACGTTGTCGCTGTTGAGAGGACTCAGAGGAGAGAGAAAAAAGAAAGTTTATACGGCCCGTTAAAGCCGAGTAGAATGCCGGCTGCTGATGAATATGCACTAGTGTGGTGTGGTGTGGTGTTGTACGTATCCCGTCGGCGAGAGACGCGAGTCGACGTAGGCGACGTCCTCTTTGATAGGATAATATCCTACATCTGCTTTTCTCCGGCCCCAACGTCCGCCAATGACGGATTCAAAGCGACATACCAGAGACCGCAGCCTCTCCGGCGACTTCGATGTATTTCACCCGTCGTTCCTTCCGCGCAAGGGTCCCCCTCTCATGCACAGTCCCTCTAGTCCGACGTCGAGTCTCTTCAAGACCATCATCACGACGACGCTCCTGCCGGTAAGCCCGGTAGGAAGAAAAACCCTAAGTGAGTTGTTATCTACAGCTAATGTGCTTACGTGCATCGTCTGACACTCCTCAGTTCTCAGGCTGCACGCCGAGACCAGAACAGAATCGCGCAACGCGAATTCCGCTTGCGCAAGCAGCAGCGCGTAATCCTCCCCTCTCCCTCCAGTATGGAGTCAGCTTGATAACGAGCCTCTTATCTATACCCCTTAGATTCGCGATCTTGAGGCAAGAGTCGAGATTCTCTCCGGAGGCAAAGATGAGGCCCTCAGTGAGATGCGGAATATCCTCAAAGGTGTGCGGCAACCCTCTTTCTACTCACGCTCGGCATAACTTCTGTTCTGTTAAAGATCTCATGGCCGAAAACCAAATTCTCCGCGGGTTGCTACGCAGCCTGAGCGAATTCATCGATGAGGGTGCAGGGGGTTTACTTTCCAAGCTAGGGTGGTCTACGCAAGACTTTGAGAAATTCGTCAACAAATCCGAAACTGATACGGCTTATGAGAGCTATCAGCGACGGAAGCGAGAGGGCCAAGCTGCCCCCAATTCCTCAAGTATAAATTCCCAGACCGCCTCCCGGAAACGTACATCCGATGATGACACCACCAGCAACGCTAAGAGAGCGCGCGGCCCTGGCGAGCGTGATGATACAGAGCGTAGCACGGATGCCTTCCCTGTCCTGATGCCTATGAACTCAGTTCCGTCAGGCAGTAACTTGTATACAGGCAGACCTCCACACGATGCTAGTTTATTCTCGGATCTGATGCGCGGGCCCAATGGCTCACCGATGTTGATGCCTGGTCCTTCGTCTCCTTCCTCCTACCCGACGTCTTCATCTCAGGTACCTCCATCAAACGGTAACTACCAGAACTCATATGTTACACCACTGAACATGGGGGTGGATTCCACTGCGATCAACTCCATGCCTTTTGTCAGCAATACATCCACACCGACTATCCAACAACAGTCTCGGCCGAGTGTAGGCTCCATTGAAGAATTGGAACCCATCGACCCCAAGAACGTTGAGGCCCAGAAGCTTATCTCGTCCGTGGTATCCCCGACCTCAAACTTAAACCTGCTCATCACCCTTCGCTTTCAGGTATCACCTGGATAATTACAAGAGAAACAGCGCCTATTGCCTTCCTGCTTCTCTTCGTCCAACGCTTGTCCAGAGGTACTTTGTCCTCCTTCTGCACCGCACTAGGTAGTCTGACCACTTTGTTAGGACTGTTCCCCACGGTATATGAGCTACTTTTAGGTTTTGTTTTCCCGGACCGCTGACGGTTCATACAGAGAGTGTCATCGATCGTATTCCCCATCCAGACCTCCGCGATCGGCTGATCTTGCTCCGAGGCATGGTCATGTCCTTTGCTTTCTCAAACCATTTACGCTAAATGGGTTTTTCACAGGCCGTTTCAGTCTTGTCGACTGTCTGCATGATTTCACGTCCGCAGTCACGATACATGGAGACGATGTCCTGGCTCATGCGAATTGGGAAATTGGCGAGACGTGGCTTCGGCGTTACGGGTTCGTTGATTTAACCTTCTCGTGCCACGTCTGCTGGTCTGACAGCTGCCCGTCGCGATCCCTTCAACATACAGATTCCTAGTAGATCCAAACACGTTGAATACCTCCAACAAATGGAGACGGGAGCATGGCTTGCCCGAGTTACGTATGGTCGATATCGCTCCTGACCAGCAGACGACCGCATAGACGAGTGACATAGTGTTGTTGCGGCATTCCTGCTTCCTTCACCTGCTTTTTCTTATGATCACTTTTGTAACGTTACGGAGCTTTTTTTTTTTGTTCTTGCGAGACACCTTCTCAGTGTTTCGATTAGGTATCATTGATTCTGCTAGGTTGTCGTCCTATCGACCATTGTATCTATACTTGACCTAATCTGAATTCTGACTTCTTTGGGTGTCGGTCGAACTGTCTTGAAAATTTCAGACAGATGATGGAGCTGAACTGTTTCTACCATGTGCTCCTGTTCTCACGTATTGACATTTTCGTAATGGTCGCGCTCGGTAGTTATGCGGAAGGATGAGTAATATCCCGAGTAATTTCCTCTATATTTGCTCAGTGACTGCTATATGGGCACGTGGGCCGTCCATCACGCGAAGCCTTACTCTTCTTGATTTGCAAGTGACAGCTACGAGTTCTATTTGACAAATGTGGGGTACGGTATAACTTACTTTCCTTGTGTACGTATCAATGTGATCCCTTTGGATCTTCGCGGTAACTGGTAAATCAGGATGTCCAGCGTAGTAGATGATGACACTACCAAAGCGAAGGGGGGGGGGGGAATAAATTATACTCAGTTCCACTCTGTGCTTTCTCTGGTAGGTGCATGCGAAGCACCTCGCTCAGCCCATGAACCCCTAGGCCGGGTCCCCGCGAGGACGGGAGGTGGCGGCGGCTGCAGGGTTGCAGGCCGACGATACGCATCCTAGGCATCGGATGATCGCTGTCGTTGAGCAAGGTTTCTCTGGTATTGTGATTCTTGTTCCTCGAGCGTCCCACTGCGGGGTAATGAGAGACACAAAGAAGTGTAGTAGAAGTGATCACTTACGGTAATGGATTCTCTTGAATGGCCGTACATGCAACGAAGGCCAGAAAGGTCAAGGCTACTTGACAAATGAAGACTGCACGCAGAGCATCTGCGTATGAGTCTATGGCCGATCTTCGAAGTGTTGGGCTCAATTCTTGAATCACGTCAGTGGAATGCCTTTATAGTGTTTTTTTAGATGTCACGTCGGTGTTTATAATACGACTTCTTTCACCTTATACTTGAGATGATCTATTATACCGTAGTTAGTTCCAGAGTCGAGGAGGTAAAGTCTGAACCATACCGCCTCTGCGTTGGGCCCATGGATGCGCTGTCGCAACTTCGACAGGAGAACGGCTTGCAGTAAGGTACCACTGAGGCTGACGCCGAGCACTTGCCCCGTGGTGCGGAAGAGGTAGGATACTGCAAACATAGTTAGTTTAGTGGACGACAAGTGCGTCGTACTTACTGCCGGTGGCCACTGCTACATCCGTTTTGGAAACACATGCGATGAGTGCCTACAGAGAATGAGTCTGAAGATATAGAGACGTTGCGGAAAGTTCCTACGATGAGGGTTGTCGTGATGACACTTGCCATCCCGAATCCCTGAGGGATGACGTCGCCCCAAAGATGCAACTTTGACGAGCTGTCGCTCCACATTGCAACCATGGTGCTGGCGTAGAGGGGGCCTGCCGCAGACAGCAGAGTGAGCGTGTATAGTTTTCCTGTCCGCCGCATGACCCTAAAAAAGCAGATAGGTTTGAGGTGACCCGTTTATGATAAAATATTAGAATCAGCTGACCAGCCCGCGAATAAACTCCCTGAAGAGATAGCAATCTGAAACAGAGTCAACCGCAAATACCTGTATACGAACAAACCGGCCGACCGAGTGGGGAAGAAGATGAAGACCTTGCAAATAAAATAGTCAAGCCCCGTCCGTGCTAGTCGACGATGATCCTACCTGCATCTTTTGACGAGTTTAAACGAACCGCGGAAAAGTACTGGTTTAGTCAGGGCAGGTTTAGGTTGACATTCCAGAATAAACACACCAATGGCACGTTGTAAATCTAGGTTTGATTGGTCAACCTTAGTGATGGCAAAAGTCTGTGGAAGCGCACCATGGAAAAAGCAGCCATACTGGCGAAAAGATTGCACAGCGATACGGCAAGCGGAGTACGCTGTGTGATTAAGTATAATGGCATAACGGGATAAGGAGACCAGTAGGCCTCCACGACAACAAACAAAGCGCCAAAAATTATGCTCGTAATAAATAAGCCATAGACCCAGGGATGTGACCATGGAAGGGACTCGGTGGACTTGAGGCTGAAACCCAGTAGAAGACAACCAATGGTGGTTGCGAGGGTAGCAGAACCAGCGAAGTCCATGCGACGCATTTTTGAGTATACCGATTGATTTTTCACATCTGAAGAAAGCGGGATTGAAACCTTCAACACCACTAGGATGAACGAGAAAGCCAAGATGGGGATCTGAGTTGATGATAGATTTTACCGATGTCACCTCCAGAGTCAGGCAATCGGACATGGGACTGACCTGGAACAAAAAAGCAGACCGCCTATGTAGATTTATCCTTCAGTTTGGATTCATACACCAGCTCCGTTCAGCCTACCATCCAAAGGTATCATTCATCCACCCGCCTAAAGGGCCGCCGATACCTGCCCCAAGTCCAAACATACTTATCCAAATTCATTACACGGCCGAGAACGATGAATGAGACGGCCCTTACATGTTCGCGATGCCTTGGTATAATCCTCGCTGCTTCCTGAATGGAAGCTTAGTTCGTAATAAACATGGCAACGGCGGGGAGCGTACAATGGTATCAGATCTGTTACAGCCACGCTCGCCACTGAAGGGTCAACTTGTCAGTGACAGATTACCACTCAGCTAAATGATGTGGTCACCTGTCATGATCCTTAAAAAGGGGGGTCAGCTCCTCGGGTAACAATGTCCAAAGGTGGGTACAAACCCTCCGCCACCCATGCCAGCGACCGCTCTGGCAGCAATCAGTGCTTCCATCGAGGGAGCGATCCCGCAGGTTATAGTGCCCGCTCCTATTGATTCGATTTGAATATTGTCACCAACTCAAAATTACATATGCATGTTTAACCAACCGAACAGTGTCAAGCCTAAAAGCATCGCCCCGCGTCGACCAATGATATCTGATAGTCGGCCTACACGTACAAATCACGGACTCGGCGAGTGGGTACGAATCGACGGCGACTCTACGTACCATATAGTGGCGTGAAACAACACACAGAGAGCAAGTAAGATGTCCCGATGTATGAGGCTTGATTAGATTTACTAAAGTAGTTGCCAATGGGCGTTATTAATGTGGCGACAATCGTCCCTAGAAATGGTTCATCGAGCGAAATGCGGTACTGCTGCGCTTACCATCCAGTGCACCCAAGAATACAGCACTCCACAGCCCTGTGAGAACCCAAATAAGATCTGCCCTCGATATGGGGGCGACTACTGGATCCGGGGAGTCTGGGCGCGAGTATGCAGGCTCATCGTTCGCGCCGTGATCACGGGGAGATGAAAGTAATGGACTGGATTCTGAAGGAGACGAATCACCAGAACGCATCGAGGCTGCTCAGGGTCTAGGGAGAGGTTGGATGGGTCTATCTCATGGGAAAGGGGGAGGGAGTATTATAGTACGGGCAAGGAGACGCTCACGTCTGAAGTCTCCTATATTTCGATAGATGAAGTCCGGGGGGAAAGAAACATCCGTAAGCTCTACTTATCTTTTTTCTCTCAAGAACGACACAGGTCCGATTTTCGCGTCATTTGTAGGGGGAACTGCTGAGCTGGCGCACGCGGCAGGCCGATCGTGCGTACATCGTCTGACGGCCGGCCGCCAGCCCCCAAAGTGTGTGATCTCAATGTCATTGTCCGTAGACTTCGGGATGCGCACCTCTCATACACATCGATCCACGGCTTGCCCTTTTACCTGACAAACCTGATCTGTAACTCAACCAGCACGCTCGCTGCTTTACTATCGGGCCAAATGTCCGCCGACTATTGCTGACTGTGCATGTATCAAGTCAGTGTCAGTATAGTCCCCAACGAGCGCCTGTTCGGCTACTACGGAGTAGTGACACCCGCGAGAAATCACATATACGCGTCTTTCTCCTTTCAGCAGTGGTCCCCTGACCGAGGGGGCAGACCCATTCTGACGCAGTGGGGCACTTGACGGCGTTCGAATCGACGGTGAATTAGCTGGTGACGTGCCGCCTTGCTAGACAACAGCGTTCGTGGAAACGAACATGACAACCCCCCCCCCCGACACTGTGGCACGTTGCCCACGGGGTTTTTTCAATCGAAAGACTTTCTTCGTCGAATGGCGGAGCCTTCCGAGTAGGTACGACTCAGACGACCGCTGATCCACCTTCCACGAGGCTCGGTGGGAATTGTCGGTCATACTGTAGCGAGAAAGCAGGGCTAGTGAATAAGTAGTACTCGGACGTCTCAATGTCGATGTATTTACGCGTCATGCGTCATCTACGATACGAATGGGAGCGTCCAAATCCTTTCTAATGAGATATTCGGATCCTTCCGCCAAATGTGCGCCACGGCCCAAATTACACCGTGCGTCCAGGATACCGCGGCTTTATTAAAGCGTATCGTCCAAGTCGGACAATAGCTAGAAGCTACTAGCGTCGTTCTGCACACCTTCAAGTCGTCGATACTGAAGTCAATGAATGTCTTGGGCTTCCAGGCTCGAGTTAGAAACGCGTCAACACTATAACATCCGGCCATGGTTCGGTGCTTGTGTCGTCTCATGACGAATGTGTCGTCTGCATTTTGATGGTTGATGGATGGGTGAGACTGTCAATTACATAAGAAACGAATTTGGGGTGAAGCCGGGACAGGCACTGAGTTATGGACTTACCAATTATGGATGTGAGAAGAAAGCGGCCTCTTTCCCGCCTTTCCTCGCCTCACCCCGCTCAACCCCGCCCCCGCTCGGTCATCAAGTCACAATCCCCTCTAAATTGTCATTTTTACTTCGCCCTTCCATATACCTCTCATGCCCACCCCAACGGTGCAAACTCGCGGGATCTTTTCGCATTCAAGGTCAACTGATAATTTACGGGTAACACGTACAAGTCCATCCACATCTACCAGCCCATGGAAGTCAATGTTCCGTATTGGAACTCACTCGTCAAGGAAGCTTCCTCTTGGTAGCAACAATCCATCTTTGACCCTCGACACGGACCTTTCCCCGTCAAATCCGCCGACTCCTAACCTGTTATTGACTCCTGCATCGTTTAACCCTCCCTCTCAACGGGACTCGTCCAATTCTTCCAATAACTCTTCCGACTCTAACAATGAAAAAATCCCGGCGACTCCACCAGACCACGCGGCGCCATCCCTGCTGGTTTCACCCTCCCCAGACGCGTCGTTTGACGCGAAGCATAGCTCGAGGTCAAAGTCAGGAAAGCAGCAGTTGATGACCCGTGAGCGGTATGGTACTCTCGCGACAGCGACAACAACAACGTCTGGCAACTTTTTTCCTGATCCCCCTCCCCATTCGTCTGGGAACCGTCCCCGTACTCCTCGTTCCATGGGTGCCACTGCGTCTCGTCTTATCAGGCGTGTCGCGTCTGCGCCGAACGCTAAGGGTCTCTTCAGTCTTAGTTCGCGACAGTCGGCCGTTGCAACAAAAAATGGGCTCTTAGCCCCGACGACCCCACCAACTGTACCAGGGGGCGGAATACCAACATCACCCCCTACTGGTGATGGCGCAAGTTCTATCGAGACTATTTCATCGGTATCATCCTCAAACCGTGCCCCGCGGACTCTTAATACACCAGCCTTACCTAAGGTCGCTGAGAATAATCCATCCTCTCCTGCGCAAGGTAAAGCTACTTTCCGTCGCACATATTCCAGCAATTCAATCAAGGTCAAGTCTGTGAGTGGTTAATCTATTTACGCGTATCATGCGTCTCTTACCTTTGATTCTTCAAAAAGGTTGAAGTAAATCCATCTAGCTTCCAGAAGATCAAGCTACTCGGAAGGGGTGATGTTGGCAAAGTTTTCCTCGTGCGCGAGAAGAAGACGGGGAAACTATATGCCATGAAAGGTATGCATGACCATCTTGAAACGCTAGTTTTCCCTCAGGTTGTTGTCGCACAGTGCTCTCCAAGAAAGAGATGATTCAACGGAAAAAGATCAAGCGCGCATTGACTGAACAGGAGATTCTGGCTTCCGCCAATCACCCATTCATCGTGACTCTTCATCATTCGTTTCAGTCGGAAGATTATCTGTACCATTGCATGGAGTACTGTATGGGTGGTGAATTTTTCAGAGCGCTTCAAAGTCGGCCAGGGAAATGCCTGCCAGAAGACGCCGCCCGGTTCTATGCAGCTGAGGTGGTGGCCGCGTTGGAGTATTTACACCTTATGGGTTTCATCTATCGTGACCTTAAGCCAGAAAGTATGTTCCATTTGCATGCATGAACAACATAGTTGATTGTGGACTTATTCTGCCTCTAGACATTTTGTTGCACCATTCTGGACACATAATGCTGTCCGATTTTGACCTTGCGAAGCATTCTGGTGTCACTGGGGGGAGACCTGCGGCGATTCATCAGTCTGAACTCAATGGGGTAGCCATCTACTACTTCTTTCGTCTATGACCATGCGGATTCTCACATCTGATTTTCAATCAGCTTCCTCTCGTCGACACCAAATCATGCACGGCTAATTTCCGGACTAATTCGTTTGTGGGAACCGAAGGTTAGTCTGATCTGACCTTACTCTTGGTCCATCTGATCGCACCCGTTCTCTTCGGGCCCAGAATATATTGCTCCTGAGGTCATCCGAAACTCTGGTCACACCTCTGCCGTGGACTGGTGGACACTAGGGATCCTCATCTATGAGATGATCGTGAGCCTGCTAGTTTCCCGTCACTACAATTTACTCATGTGCCACAAAGTACGCCACGACGCCCTTCAAGGGGCGTGAGCGCACAGATACTTTCAACAACATCATTGGCCTCCCAGTACACTTTAAGGAATCGCCAAAGATATCCCCGTAAGTGCATCGCTTTGGATATGCGGACAGTCATATTAATTTAACGTGCGTGTACATCACCACAGGGCGGGAAAAGACATCATAACCCGGTTACTGGACAAGGAAGAAAATACCCGTCTGGGGAGTAAGACTGGCGCGAGCGAGGTGAAGCAGCACAAATGGTTCGGCAAGATCAATTGGGGATTGTTGAGGAATACTGAACCGCCGGTGAGTTGTGTTACTTGCCATAACTTGATTTACGATGGTGGCATACCGAATCGCATGGTCGAGCCCTCTGGCTGACGAGCATTTCCTCTTTTTTTTTTTTTTTTTTACCAATCCACCGGGCAAATAACTGATTCGGCTCTGACCTCCGCATCTTCGCAGATCATTCCTGCGTCTTCAAGCGGAGTGGACACTGTAAACTTTCGCCGAATGGAGGAATCTACGTCGCTCCATCTTGAGAATCAACAAAACACGGTCCCTACCGGTGCACAGACACCAGGCACGCCTGACAGCTTGGAGCCCACTTCGGGCGGAGACCTGTTTGGCGCCTTTTCAAGCATAACTCTTCACCATGATGGCGACAGCTAGACCGGCGGGAGTCATGTGTGCCCAGCACTGATTCTCTTTAGCTGTTCTGGGCAAGCTGTTGGAATCGGATTTGCGCATGGTTCCTGTGATTGTTCTTTCTGTCGCACCGATGAGCGCTTACCCTTCACTATTCTGGAGACTTGGACCTGGTCTGTTTCATACTTGAATCCCCCTTCCCTTCCCTTCCACATGCACATTCTTGCCGCTTTCGTCGTTTGTACCATTAATTCCTCCATATTCTACTCATTGCATTCATTCTTATGATTTCTGACCTGCGCATTTACACATTCTGATACCACATTGCACGGCTTAACCAGCGACATGACTATTTAGAGGCCCTTGGATTACCACTTACACTACAGAAAGAAAAAGGAGGACTAGCTTATTCCGAAATACATCTAGCCGGTGCTAAATTTGACTACAGTAAAACTTCGCCGTTACCTTTGCTTGCTTTCGCTGTTATTTTGTATTTGTCTTCTTTCTTACGTGAGCTCGTCTCCGTCAAAATAGGGTGCATCTCACACGTCAACGCGTCAAGGACGACGCGGAGGGAATGAGCCATAGATCTAAACGGAAGCAAAACGGAGAGATATAACGGGATTGACGGCGACGGCGACGGCGAGCAAAGCAAAAAGGAAGAGGTGATCGGAATCTGAACGGGGGAAGATTGCGTCACTGGGGAGGGAGGGCTCGCTGAGTCAGGAGAGGGTCTCAAGCGCGAGCGAATTTGCAAGTGCGATGTTTGTGGGCCCCGGAAAGATGAATCGTGTCGTGAGGGGAGGCGTGAGAAACCGCGTGGAAAACATATGAAATGGTGTCGAAATTGGGTTTTGGCTCGTTGTATGCGCGATGCCAGAAAGGGGTTGATAAATAAATTTAATGAACTACTGTATGAGGAGAGGGGTAAGTAGACGGACGTAAGTGGGGTGGTCGAGTGAGTGGGCTAGTTGGCCGTACAGTAGGCAGGGAAGAGGGAGGCCGTCCGAGAGGGAGGGAGAGGAGGAGGGAATGAATGTGTGGGAAAGGGAAAGGCTGATAACGGGGGATGGAGGGATCTGAGATCTATAGATCTTGAGATGGATTTGGGGGAGAAGTTCAAGTTGTTTCGATCAGTCGTTTCTGGGGGTTGGATGACAAGGACGGGCCGGTGGAGGGGAATTGAGCGTGGCGTGGTGAGGCGAGTTTGGACGAGAGTTGCCGAAAAGAAAGAGGACCTCGGCGCCGAGGTGAGGATCACGGGGGCCTCGAAGGGGGGAGTTTTACGTAGGGGCCCGGGACTTCAGACCCATCTCCACCGTCGGGATGGATCCATGCCATGCCTATCCATTTTATTCTTTCACATTATATTTAGCCTCCGCGTCACCCACCCTAAGCTGGATCTGCCACCCGCTCCCGGTATAACATTCCCCTCTCCCCGCGCGGCTCTTTCCCTGTCACTCCACATTCGACGACTTCTCTTCGTACAATCGAGTCTTCGCAACCATTCCGTCCCTACGTCCTGCTCAGTTCGACCAGCCCATGGCCGACCTTTATCCCAATCAGTCTCCAACAAATTCATATCAGCCCCAGTCTTCGTATCACCACCGTCCTCAAGACTCTCAACCTCAACAACAATATCATCTCTCGTCCTCCACTGTCGTGTACCCTCCTCGTCTTCTCTCTTCCTCCCATTCGTCCCCGGATGATACCACGAATCACAGTTCGCCACCAAAATCTGACTCGGCTGCGCACTCGCCACCGCTTCAACAGCAGCACCAGGGCCAGCAGAGCCAGCAGCAGCAGCAACAGCAACAGCAGCAAAATAACATGACAAAAACGGACACGAAGCCACAAGCCACCTTTTTGACAAAACTATATGCGTAAGTGTGCATTTACTTTTTCAATTTTGTTCCACCTCTGCAACACCACTACTTTCCCAAGTCTCCTCGAGCGCCCCGAAAATCACCATATGATTCGCTGGGATCCAGCTGGCGAGCATATCATTGTTGAAAGACCAGAGCAACTGGCACTCCACGTCCTCCCAAGTATTTATCGTCAATCGAGATTCGCGAGCTTCTCCCGGCAACTAAACGTCAGCGGATTCTCATCTTCGCAAGTCTTTGCTCTTCGTCCTCATTTCCTATCTTCTTTAGATTTATGGTTTCATGCGCAAAGTCAATCTTCGTAACGTCGACCCCGCCATCGATGACCCCGACGCATCTACTTGGTGTAAGCTGATATTTTACCTCAAGTCCCGCGCGTCGCTCACCAAAGGATTGAACCCGTAAACATTAGCTCATCCGACACTTAATCGCCATTCTCCACCCGAAGTCGTCGCCAATTTCAAGCGCAGGGTCCCGCCACGCCTTCCTAAGCCAAGGAAGCGCCCAGACGCCGACCAGAACCCCGCTAATCCCCCTCCGCGCTCAGCCTCTGGCCTTGGTGGTGTGCCCCTTACGATACCCTCCTCCTTGGGCTTGACGTCCTCGCCAAAAAGTGGACGCGCTCGCGGTTTCTCTGCTCCTGGTTCATATCAACCGCCGCTAGCACAAACTGGAGCCACCGGCCAATGGGGCAACAACTACTCTCGTGCTCACCTTCCTCCGCTCACTGTTCCATCCGACCCCCCTCTGTCGCATGGTGGGATGTACCCTTCTTCTCATGCCTTGCATCCGGTCTCTCCTCCAGATGATCACGGTAATTTCAACTCGCTCCCTTATCCGCCTAGCCGTGACGTGATGGTGTCCTCTTCGACGTATTCTTACCCAGAGCAAAGTGGCTGGTCTTTCTCTCCTATTAGCAGTGGAAGCAGCTCGAGTCATTCTGGCAGCTTGACATCTCTTTTAAACCCTCCTTCTAATGGCTCTACTTATCCTCCGACTCGTCCCACAATCAATACGTCGTACCCATCATCACTATCTTCCGTGTCAATGCAGCATAGCGCGTCTTCACTCTCTCCTGACAGTCGACCAGCTACAGGCTACTCTGTTTCGTCGATGTCGTCCCTTCCTTACGACGACAATCATTATTCTAACGATTATTCTCGTCCCAACTCCGGTCATCATCGCCCGATCACCCCAACTTCGTCTCGTCCTCCCTCTTCCAAGTCTAGCTATGCTCATTCGACTCTAAGTGTGCGGCGTCAGCGACGACATAGTCAAGCAGTCAACCCGTATCCAACACCATACGAGCAACACATGGACAACCGGCCATCATCGTCGCCGCAACCCGGGAATGGAGAGGATCACAACCTGCATCGCTCGCGCAGCATGATCCAGCTGCCTACGGTCGACGCTTACAACCACTATGGATCAAGTCAGCCAGACTTTGCATACTCGGCTGGGCCTTTGGGCAGCGTTGGTGCTGGTGGTGCTGGTGCGGCGTTGGATCAGACGATGGATGATTGGAATAGTCGGTCAGTGCGACCTTCGACGTCTGCAAGTTCATTGTCGGCAGCCTCTCAGACGTCGTCCTCACAGGCGCACACCCCGCCGGTGACGGACAATTTCGATGATACGACCGTTCACCGCTGTGAGTTCTTTCTTCTGAATTGGTCCCCTGCTCCCCTTCGTACTTGCTTCTCTAATCCCATTTCTAACGAGTTCTATTTTGCTAACTCTAGTTTTGAATGACCAGTCTCGCCCGATCTTGGTTATGTCGCGATGAATGAACAAATCACACGATACGACGGTAAGACTGAAAATGTTTACGGCGCGGAAACGGGGTCTGCATGATGTGCCACGCACTGATACCTTCTTTCCTTTGTCACAATCCTTTTGTGTTGAAGAGTCGCTATATTAATCTCGCCGTCCCATGCTTTGATATGATTTCTTGCACTTCTTGCACGCTGCTTTTGTCTCCACCACGTTTTGTTTGCTGTAGCCCTCCCGATTGCCTCGCGGCCTTTGGCACTCCGCGCTCGATACCTTGAAGATGCCGTATACCAGAACCCAGAAATGTTTGCTCCCTAGCCCCTCTTTCCTTGCAGATTTTTTTTTCTTTGTCTTTTCCACGGACTGGTTTTGTGCAGGGCAATACAATCTCAGAATAACCATAACCATCATTGATCGGTTGAGCCATTTTGACGGAAAGTTCCGTCTCGCATGACTGGTAACAGTAGCAACTTTACGGACGCTAATCGGCGAGTCAGTCACCGCGCTCTCACTCGCTGGCCGCGGTGCCGATCGCGCGACGATGATCGAAGGTGTATCTGGGGTCTTAATCACGGAGTTTCCCGGTAACCGAATACATGGCGCAATTCACGGAGGCCGCAGCTGTTGTTGAGTTGAAAAAGGCCATCAACATCAGATAAGCATCTGATTGGTCCCGCGCACTTTCGGGCTTGTAAAGGCGCCGGTCCTCCGCGGCGGAAAGTTCAAACAGAACGTCTGATCGGTCCTCACACAGCCGAAAGCGGACACCCCGCCTGTGCGGTCAGTCGACCCATCCAATCCACTTGCAGCTGTCACTGACAAAGTATCCCGAAACGAGCAGGTACGACTCGAGATACTGGGGGAGCAACTTTTCTCGCTCTCTCTTTCATTGATTTATCCGGCGCTTCCAATGTTTTGTATACCTGTGCCCCCCCTCTCCACCACCATAACGCACCATGCACATGCCTAACCCATACGATACAAACAACCCCCTTTTTCCCCTCCTCACACATACATATACACATACATACAAACATACAACTCGTACACATGCACGCACGGCACGCACGTACACGCGCAGACACGCACGCGTGCATGATGCCTTTAGCCGCCCTCAATAGATAGATATTGTGGTTGTTGTTCTCGGTTTGGCAATCGAATGAATGCAGAGTGTGTATTTTTTTTTTCGAGCGTCTGGGCCCGGTCCCCCAGTTCCTCCTGCCTCTGCCCCCTCTCTTCCCCCTGCTTTGTTGGGACGTGAAAAAGTGCCGTTACTATTGATATACCCCTCCCCGTTGCGCGCCCCCTCTTTCCCCCCCCGTTCCAGCCGCCCGGTACAAGCTTACCATTTTTGAAAGGGGGACGGCACATGGCAGATTGGTTCAGCCAGCTTGCGGACCACATGGTGGCGCCCTAACTGCCTGTTCGGTAAGAAAAACAAACAAACAAACAAACAAATAGAAATCAGCGAAAAGAGAGACTCGGAGGGTGTTGCCAGGTAATAATAATGGCTGCGGCGGCGGCGGTGCTGGATACAGATATTGGTAGGACACAGACTTAATGGGTCGGACCTGGACCCCATACAAGCACTGTTCTTTGGCTTTGGCCGCCTTAACGCATCACAAA
Source organism: Russula sp. MG48 (assembly GCA_003313725.1). Classification (NCBI taxonomy): domain Eukaryota; kingdom Fungi; phylum Basidiomycota; class Agaricomycetes; order Russulales; family Russulaceae; genus Russula; species Russula sp. MG48. The sequence continues at coordinate 334 of QLOS01001209.1, read as the reverse complement.
ACGCAATTGCGTGATGGCGAAAAAAAAAAAAGCAATGCAGATGTGCGGCTGCGGCCATCAGGTTCCCATGTGGGTGTCGTGCCCCCCAAAATCGGTTAGCACGGGGAAACGGGTGGAGGGGGGGGGGCTTGTGCGTATATGGCTTATACCCGTCAACGCGCGGTTTATTTTTCCCTTCTCGTAGCGCGTTGATAAACAATACAGCTGAGTATGTACACACACTATATCTGCGGCGTCAGAGATCCGTGCAACGGATTTCCGCGGCCTGTCTCTATTTCACTTCTTCCCAGCCGAACTATCACGGTCAGTTGAGTACATGTCTGCTCACACGCGC
>QLOS01001195.1:0-16750 GCA_003313725.1 Russula sp. MG48 | reverse complement strand
AGGTGTTGTCAAGTGTTATTGTATGAAGCTGTGAGTATTATTTGTTCATCAAATCGACTGAAATCACAATGTGAACAAACCTTTGATCTGTCCTTGTTACAGATCCCAATGCGGTCACACAATCCCATGAAGTACCACCCAAGATTACTTCCCCCATGATCCCCTGACACCACTCTAAACCTGACAACTTCAGCTCTCATTTTCCACTTCCTGTTCTTGACTTCAATCCAGTGTGCTGTCATTCCAAGGAACACAGCCTTGGTGGTGTCTGCCAACCACCCGTCTGTGGTACAGGAAATTTTCCCAGGTGCAGCCTAGTACGTCTTTATGAGTTTTCCCACATTACCTTTCGGCTCATTGACTTACAAGAATATCTTTTTTCAGCTCCTGCAACCTCTCCACAAATTGGTTATGAATGTACATTGTAACATCGTATGTGCTTGGCAAATCTTTGACGGTCGTTTTTGGTCTCATTGCAACTAAACAGTTCTGGAACATTGCCTTATCAGCTACCGCTAGCAACTTCAAGACAGATTTCAGTGTGTTGTTGACTCAGACAATTAAAGCACCCACCTGATCATCGCATGCGATAAGCTGGGCCACAGCATGCAGGACACCTTCCTGAGTGAATTCACGGGGCCCTTTCACCTTCTCAATCACATTATCAAGCGTCAACTGCACCTGTCTCCCATTCTTTCCCTTCTTTCCTTTCTCTTCCTCCATTTTGGTCCAGATGTCTCGTGGGATGGCCCAGTGATGAATTGGTATGTTAGCTTCCTCACATTTTTTCTTGTATACCTCCCAATGTTGCCAGATATGCTGACAACATGACGAATTACTCCCCTTTAGGAAGGCTTTCTGTGTCCCCTCCTGTCTAATCAGGTCTTCGTTCCCACTGTCATGGCACTTGGTTAGTGCTTTATTTGCTGAGTACACAACAGGATACTCACCAGCACAAGGTACACCATCTTCCTATAAATGACTCAACACTCCCATTTTTTTTTTTGAACTTCACCATGACATGTTCAGAGAAGATCAACAAGAGATCCTTGGTTGAGTCACCTTTCATGGTGTGTGCTGATGGGATGGTTGCATGGTGCTGTTGCGCCAAGTCACTGTCCTATCACCATGTGAGTTAGTTCGAAATTTTTTGTGCGAAGATGAATTGCAAACCTCTTCACTGCTAGGGACATCAATTACTTCAGGAATAGAACCCTCTGGTCCTTTGTCTGTAACTTCCTCCTCAGTTCATTTCAACCTCTTCTGGCATGGCTGGTGGTCATCTGAGGACTCGTTATCATCACTTTCTGTAGATGGCTGTCGTTTACAGCTTTTCTTTATATGTTTGGTTTTTGTTTTCTTTGTGGGGGGTTTGCAGTGCTGTGATGAGGATGTTTTTTGTTTCATGAGTGAACCCGCGTGAGAGATCGGCTGAGAATTTTCGGACTTGGTACACTGTTTAGCTACTAGTATTGATATGATTACACAACCTGGTGCTAGTGGGCTTAAGGCACCAACGTCACATCACAAAATAGTGTCCTATGCTACAGTAAGTATATATGAGATTTTCATAGCCATGCTGCAACTGAAAGTCCAGTCTAAGACTGGTTGCGGTCAGTTTTTAGGCAGTCTATTGGCATCCAAATTTGAGGATGGACTGCAACCGGGGCATTTTGAAATCCTGTGCAACCGCAACCAAAAGTCCGGTTGCCACTGGTCCAGTCCAGTCTGGTTCTGGTCTTTTTCCAGTCCTATGGACTGGACTTCAAAACACTAGCCACTGCTGCACTGGCAGCGTCGCCACACCAGCACCCGTGTTACGCTCCTGCTTTACTGTACGCTCAATTTCTTTCATTTCTTACTGCCTACTCCTCCTTGCGCTCTACCCATGGACTGCCGGGCCCCTACGGCCCGTGACTCCGCTCATGCCTTCCTATTTCGCTCTGTACACTTACCACCCGGTCTGACGGACCATTGGGACCGGCGCGCAGCCACTAGTGCTACATCTGCACGCCTCTGCGCATGCGCTGCCTCGGCACCCAGTGACTCATATGATACGGTGACTCCTGCTGACTCGATTATGACTCTGTACTAGTAGCGGTGTCCTAGGGACACCATGACTCATCCTGACTCCCTATGAGTCATTCCTATATGTATTTATATCGCCTTGTACGCTTAGGACAGACCTTAAGTCTGTTCTCTTGTAATCTCAGCCTGTGCACGGTTCCCTTCCTTCCCTTGTGAATCACAACTCCTCTGGTTAATTGCCAGACTTCACGCGCCCCCTTGCAGAGCCTTAGTGTATGCTCAAAGGCAAGGGAAAGCTCTCTATCAGACGTCACAAGAGTATGCCTGCCCGCGAGAGGTATACAGACCTCTTACCCACAAGGCCGCAGTCACCAGCGTCGCCTACGCCCCCTCCTTCGCCTGTGGAGGTACGCTCACTCGGTGGGCGTGACATTAGAACAGACTTACCCAGTCAGCCAGAGGCCCCTGGCCCAAGTACCGTCGTGGATTCCCCAGTAGACCACAAGTTCAGACCGTTCATAGTCGCACTCTGTGTGGAGGACGATAAGAAGGACGACCAGCGAGTCATCTTCCTCCAAGAAGGACACGAAGCACCATCACTCTTTGAAGGAACGATCCCGTGGACAGGACACTATTTCTTTGCCGTCCTTCCAGGACGATCCAAGGTTGCAGCATACCCAGTACACCACGTCGCCGGTGCCTGGTACGAAGTTGCATACGACAACAAAACTAACAAACACTTCGCGTACGCGAATGCTAAGACACGCTTCCCACTACTAGGGGAGCCACAGGACCCAGAAGACGCCACTACTCCCTTCACTGCTGATATCGGGAGAGCAATCGAAAGCGCAGAACGCCAAGAAGTCGGGGACCCAAGCCCAATTGAAGAAGACCCAGAACCAATACAAGTTATGAGCACCCAGGTCATCGCCTCAGCACGCTACGCCCTCGCGGCAGGCCAGTCCTATGCAGACATCGCCAGAGTTAACCCATTCGCCCCAGCGGAACCTCGCCCTGATATACCATGAGACAGGGAAGGAGGAGGACCACCAGGAGGAGACGGAGGACCACCAGGAGGAGGCGGAGGACCACCAGGAGGAGGCGGAGGCCACCCTGGAGGAGGACCACTCAGAGCAGGGCCACCAGGAGGAGAACTGCCTGGATTTCCAGGATTCGACCTGGGTGCCCCAGGGCCACAAGGAGCAGACGCAAAGCTAGTTGGCCAGCCCCCAGAACCCTTCAGAGGGGGCGAAGAAGGGTGGAAGCATGCCAGACACTGGATGCTGGACCTTGAAAACTACCACTTCTTGAACAGAAACGCCGCGGCCATCGCACAGGAAGACAACCGCGTTGCGCACGCCCTCACCCTCATCAGGGGGCCACATGTGGATGGATGGGCACGGCAGCGCATGAAATGGCTGCAACAGGTCTCCAGAGGCATCATACAGGACAATCACCCCTGGGAGTCCTTCAGGACCAGGTTCCTCCTTGATTACTCTGACATCTCCGCCCCCCAGAGGGCGCAGCAGGAGCTGATGGCGATCAAGATGCAGCCAGGAGAAGGCGTCGACAGCTACATCGTTAGGTTCGAAGAACTCGCTGAAAGGGGGAACCTCGAACCTAACAATGTCGCGGTCGTATGGTACTTCTGGAAGGGCCTCAACCCTGGACTCCTCAAGGCCTGCCTCAGAGAAAGACCCGTCCCCTTTACCTGGGAAGAATGGAAACACGCCGCACGCACCAACCATGTCCACTGGCAGATCGAACAAGGCATCCTAGCTCAGCAGAAGCAACAGAACCCCTTCGCAGGGGCCCAGCGGACCCCTCGCCAGTTCTTTCCATTCCCTACACGAGGCCCTCGCCCCCAGCAGCAACAGACGCAACGCCACCAGCAGCCGCTCCGCCCAAGTCAAATGGGACCAGTCCCGATGGAAGTAGACCGCCTCAGGGCCATGCTCAGCGATACAAAGAAGGCCCGCCTCCAGAAGGAAGGACGTTGCTATGAATGCAAGAAGCAAGGCCATATAGCACGTCAATGCCCCCGAAGGAAGGCAAGGGGAGATCGTCCACGCGCCGCCAAGGCACAAATAGCACAGGAAGATGAAGAAGAGGACCCAGGAGACACTGCCACACCCGCACTCTCCGTCCCTCAAGGAATGATGGGCCCAGAAGAAATTCTCAAAGCCATGACCGCCCTCAGTGACGAGCAGTATAATCAGATGGGCCAGATGTGGGAGGGCCAGGGTTTTCCAAACGCCTGAATACGTCGGCCGGTATTCAGGCCATGTTCTGTCGTGATGTGTATCTACCAAGAATCAAATCGTTGCGTATCCCAGCTCAGTTACACACCTCGACTACTAAGGCCGAGCTCCCTGTCTTCATTGACAGTGGGGCAACAGAGAACTTCGTCAGTCCCACCTTCATCAAAAGAAACAGAATCGCCACGCTACCCCTCAAACGCCCCAGAAAGCTGCGAAATGCAGACGGAAGCAAGAACAGCATCGGGGAACTCACCAGGTTCACCGAACTGGAAGTAATCACTGGCAAGAAGAGCCACATCCACCGCTTCTACATCGCAGAACTAGGGGGAGACGACCTCATCTTAGGCTACCCATGGCTCGCCGCAGTAAACCCTCACATAGACTGGACAAAGGGAAGCATCGACCAAAGCATTGCCCTCCGCACACCAGAAGCATCGCTGCTCCAACCCACACCGCCTGTGCGAGTCGCAGGACTACAGGTGGACCTCCCATCGAGTCAGCCCCTACTAGAACCAGGAGACGAGCTCATCATGCGCCTCTGCAAGGCTACTGTCTCCCAACACATTGCCGAAGAAGCACAACTGAAGGAGAGGAGAACATGGGACCAGATAGTACCAGCTCACTACCACCGCTTCAGCAAGATATTCAGCGAGCAAGCAGCACAACGCTTCCCTGAATCACGACCCTGGGACCACGCCATTGACCTTAAACCTGACGCCCCAGACACCATGGACTGTAAAATCTATCCACTCAACCCCAGGGAACAGGCCACACAACGGGAGTTCGTCAAGGAGAATGAGGGCCTAGGCTTAATTCGCCCCTCAGACTCCAGATATGGCTTCCCAGTCTTCTACGTCAAGAAGAAGAATGGGGACCTACGCCTGGTCATTGATTATCGAAAATTAAACGCTGTTACAATCCGCAATCGCTACCCACTACCACTGATCCCAGAACTAATCGATCGCGTGAGGGGACACGCACTGTTCACGAAAATGGACATTAGATGGGGCTACAACAACACCCGCATACGCAAAGGGGACCAATGGAAGGCAGCCTTCAAAACAAACCTAGGACTGTTCGAACCAATGGTCATGTTCTTCAGCCTCACCAACTCCCCAGCAACCTTCCAGACCATGATGAACCAGATTTTCAAAGAACTTATCGATGGTGGCTACGTAACAGTGTATATGGACGACATTCTCGTGCACACACCTCTGGACTACCCCCTACACCGCCATATCACTACCCAAGTCTTGGAGATCCTCCTCAAACACGACCTCTACCTACGGCCAGAGAAGTGCCTGTTCGAGGCCACAGTGGTGGAATACCTAGGCATCATACTGGAGAAGGACCGCCTCAGAATGGACCCTGTCAAAGTCAAAGCGATCCTGACATGGCCCACTCCAAGGAATGTCCGAGATGTCCGCGCATTCATAGGGTTCTGCCTCTTCTATCAACGATGGATCCCCAAGTTTAGCAAAATCACACGCCCCATGAATGAACTCACGCACAAGGATGTCCCATGGGAGTGGACGACAACGTGACAGGCCGCCTTTGATGAACTAAAAGACCGGATAGCCTCAGCACCGGTCCTCAGGCAACCAGACTTCGCCAAACCATTCTACGTGGACACAGATGCATCACAACATGCCCTAGGGGCAGTCCTGCAGCAAAAGGATGAGCAGGGACACCTCCACCCAGTCGCATTTCACTCAAAAACCTTCGATGCCACCCAACGCAACTGGGATGTCGCAGATCGGGAAGCCTTCGCAGTCCTGGATGCACTGCGCACATGGAGGGCCTACCTAGCAGGGAGCGCACACAAGGTCATCATACGCACAGATCACCACAACTTACAATACTTTCTACGACCTCAGAACCTCAATCGCCGCCAGGCCAGATGGTCACCGGAACTCCAGGAGTACGATTATCAACTGGTGCACGTCCCAGGCAAGCAACACATCCCCGCGGACTTCCTATCACGCCCCCCAGGGGATAAAGGAGAACACGACAATGAAAACATTACCTTATTCCCACCGGAACGCGTCGCAACTTTACAATTTGCTGCCTTCCCTGAGGAAGTGGCCAAATGAAGGCAAATCCTCCAGAGGTACCACGACCACCCTCTCGCAGGACACCCAGGTGTCAAGAACACACTTGCGCTTCTGCGAAGACACTACGAAGGGGGGAAGGAACTCGAACGATTCACAAAAGAATATGTGCAGGGGTGCGCCAAATGCCAAGAAACCAAAGCACGCACCACGCAGACGAAGGCTGCCCTCTTTCCAATTGACGTCCCTGCAGAAGAAGGGCCATTCCAAAGCATCTCCATGGATCTAATCACGGACCTCCCCCCCTTGGCGGGACACAATGCAATCCTCACTATTGTAGACCAAGGCTGCTCCAAAGCAGCACGATTCCTCCCATGCTCAACCACAATCACAGGAGAGGGAGTGGCTGCACTATACTTCCGCCACATCCTCCTATGGTTTGGACTCCCCAGACGAATCATCTCCGATCGGGACCCCAGATTCACATCACACTTTGCGCGCACACTGGCCCAAAGCATACATGCCAAACAGAATATTAGCACCGCCTTTCACCCGAGGACAGATGGGCAGAGTGAACGCGCCAACCAACAAGTAGAGCAGTACCTGCGCCTCTGGGTTCTAGACCAACAGGACCAATGGGCATACTACCTCCCCATGGCAGAGTTTGTGTACAACTCCTGGCCGCATGACCGCACAAAACTCACCGCGCACGAACTCCTCTTTGGCTACCAACCTCAGTGTACGATTGACAGTGACCCTACACACCCACCGGCAGTGCAAGACCGCCTCACACATATCCTAGACGCCAGGAAGCGCGCACAGAGACTTCTGAATGCGCCACCTAAGACAACAGTACCTCGATTCCAAAAGGGACAAAGGGTCTGGTTAGAAGGACGCCACATCAAAACCTATTATCCCTCTAGTAAGCTGGCGCCCAAACGCTTCGGACCATTCAAAATCACATCTGTCATCTCACCCGTGGCTTACCAACTGGAATTGCCACCATCATGGACGATTCATAATGTGTTTCATGTGGATCTCCTGATGCCTTACCAAGAAACAGACGCCCATGGACCCAATTACACTCGCCCCCCACCAGATATCATTGAAGGCGCACCAGAATGGGAAGTAGAGCGTATTATGGGGGAACGCCACTGGGGCAAAAAGCGCGAACACCAATTCCTAATCAAATGGAAGAACTACCCACACGCTGACAATACATGGGAACCAGCCACAGGAGTGCACGCTCCAGACCTCATCAGGGAATTCCATCAAAGAACCAAGGCACAGCGAGGTGCTGCGAGACCTAAGAGGGGGGTAATACACAGAGGGGAGGGACTCGCACACGTCATTTCCACCCTCACAGACCTGAGAGCACGACCAGCCTGGACACGCTGGTCACAGAAACCTCCAAGCAGACTTTGTGCACCGGGTCCTTCGTGCACGTCTCCAACAGCATCGTCAGTGGCCGCCAGAAGTCCAGAATTGGTGCCAGACTCGTCGCGCACCTCTGCCTCCGGAGCACGCCAAGCAGCATTGTCAGCGTCGCTTCCCCCTACACCAGAATCAGAACCAGAGACAACGCTCGCCGCGTTCATTGCCACGACCAGCACAGGGAGCCTACCAACGTTCTCGCCCGCCACGCAGCTCCCAGACTATCCTCTCACACAGCTCCCCGAGTACCCTAATAGCAAGCTGCTTAGAAACCCAGCCAGGAAGCTGACGCAGGAAGGTTCCTGGCCCAAAATGGCACGCAACAAAACAGCCTATAAAACCGCGAAGAAACACCCCCAATCATTTTCTAACTACCCCCGTCCATTCCTCGCAGCTGTGGCTTCAGTCTACCCTAACATCTTCCGGGCCTCCTCATCCCCACAGAACTTTAACCCTGCCGCTAAGCTCGCTGCTGCTCGCCACCCTCGTCACCCTCGTCCTGCTTACATGTCTACCTCCTCTACTACGTCCTCTGCGCCCGGTTCCCCCATTTACAAGGGGGACTACAGTGATTTTGCTGCCGCTGTAGACCAACCCATCCCTGCCTTGGAGCCCCCGCCGGGCTCCCCCATGTCTGACGTCGAGCTTCCTCCTGTCGTTGAACTGGGAGTCCTCACAGCCAACCCAGACACCACTTCCTACCCCGAGGACTACCAGTACCCTCCGCACGGCCACTCCACCACCACCAGCGTCCCTGGCCTCCTGCTCATGGATGCCATGGGAGAACCTGCCGCCGAAAACGAAGAGGAAGGCCCGTCCTTTGCAGTGGACATGCGAGGGGTCACCACAGGGGAAGAAGTTATCCGCCGCCTCAATGCTACGGTGGCGGAGATCATCGACACACTGGAGGACGAAGAACTGCGAGACGTCGTCATCGATGCGACCACTGCGCTGCGCGCACGCGTGGAAGGCGACAGCGCCCCGAACACGCCCTCCTGGAACCCCGCTAACATCCCAGATGAGTGGAGCCCCCTCGCGGCCATCGATGTAGAAGGAATCGCTGAGGGGGCCGAAGAGCAGGACCACCCAGGACACCCTTACCATTGCAACCGTCCCACCAGCCCTTACTACTTCCCCACCAAGATCCAGGATGGATCTGGCGCCCTCGTTACCCCCAAATATATCGCGTTCATGTTCGGGGCCAAGGACCCTGTCGTCCTGGCCACTATGGGCTGGGGCAAGGTCATCTTCACATACCCCCTCTACGCACGCCCAGCAGCAGCACACCACCGACACCCACTCCCGCGCCTCACGCCCCGACAGGTCGCCATCTTCTCTGACGAAGGAGGAGATACAGGCTCCTTCTGGCATCACGTAGACAACGCCCTCAAAGCCCTGGGGGACCCGTATCTCATTGGTGAGGTGGAACGCTTACGCACAGCAGAGATGGGCATCGAGTCCCATGCCATCGACATCGAGACGGAGAAGCGGCGTGTAGCAGAGGCGCAACGCCTCCTCAAATACCATCAGAGGAGGCTGCAGTACTACAAAGACCAATGCGACCAGTCGGTGACACGCCTCTCCCGGGCAGATGCGTACAACATCATCTTCCCTTACCTCACCAGCGTGCACGCCCCTGCTGACACCCCAGAGGACCAAGCCCTCTCCTACTGCCCCTGCCCCGCGCTACGCGAGGCCCTGGCCAAGGCCGGACGCGGTTACACCCAACGCCCAGAGCCGTACACCCTCGCTAAGCGCATCTTTGGGCGCCCTCCCCCTCCTGCACACTCCCTCCTCGAACGCATTGACATGGGCACCCCTGCCGCCCACTCGGAAGTAGACAACGAGGCCATGGACGCCTATGACTGGACTGACCAAGGTAGCAACTGAGGACAGTCGCGGACTGTAGGAGAGGGGTGAATGTTACGCTCCTGCTTTACTGTACGCTCAATTTCTTTCATTTCTTACTGCCTACTCCTCCTTGCGCTCTACCCATGGACTGCCGGGCCCCTATGGCCCGTGACTCCGCTCATGCCTTCCTATTTCACTCTGTACACTTACCACCCGGTCTGACGGACCATTGGGACCGGCGCGCAGCCACTAGTGCTACATCTGCACGCCTCTGCGCATGTGCTGCCTCGGCACCCAGTGACTCATATGATACGGTGACTCCTGCTGACTCGATTATGACTCTGTACTAGTAGCGGTGTTCTAGGGACACCATGACTCATCCTGATTCCCTATGAGTCATTCCTATATGTATTTATATCGCCTTGTACGCTTAGGACAGACCTTAAGTCTGTTCTCTTGTAATCTCAGCCTGTGCACGGTTCCCTTCCTTCCCTTGTGAATCACAACTCCTCTGGTTAATTGCCAGACTTCACGCGCCCCCTTGCAGAGCCTTAGTGTATGCTCAAAGGCAAGGGAAAGCTCTCTATCAGACGTCACAAGAGTACGCCTGCCCGCGAGAGGTATACAGACCTCTTACCCACAAGGCCGCAGTCACCAGCGTCGCCTACGCCCCCTCCTTCGCCTGTGGAGGTACGCTCACTCGGTGGGCGTGACAACCTGCCACATCATTGCCATGGCCACTGCTGCACCAGCAGCGTCACTGTGACCACTGCTGTCCCAGCATCATCACCGGCTGCTGCTGTGCTGGCAGCGTCACCACACCCACACCTGCCACACCATTGCCACGGCCACTGCCGTCCCAGCATTGTCATTGGCTGCTGCTGCTCCAGTGGCGTTGCTGCACCAGCACCCGCCGCACTGTCACCATGGCCACTGCTGCACTGGCAGTGTCGCCATGACCACTGCCATCCCAGCATCGTCACTGGCTGCTGCTGCACCAGTAGCATCACCGCACCAGCACCCCCCACACCATTGCCACAGCCGCTGGTGCGGTGTCACCGCAACCACTGTCATCCGCGTCACATGGCCGCTGCCATGCTGGCACTGCCACTGTGCCAGCACCATTGCCATGGCTGCTGTGGTGATGGCAATTGCAATGGTGGCAGCAGCAGCAGCAGCAGCAACAGCAGTGGCATGGGTATGTTTTTCTATTAGAACATACACTATAAAATCTGTGGGCTGCTTAATACTCCCACTGTACTTAATCTAAATACAGTTCTTAACTTGCTTAGTTCCTTAGAATAATCTTAGTTACTAAACTTCTCTTAAACATGAAATCTCTAAGTGCAAAATAAGATGTGACATTGTCTTAGTTGTCTTATTTGAGCTTAATTGAGGTTTAAGAACATTAAGACCCATTAAGGAAATTTGAGTTCCCCTGATGCTGGACATGGTAAAATAGTAGTCCTGTCCTTTATCCATCCTCTTGCTACCATTGACTGACATAGTCCCTTCATAACAGTGTCCTCCAATGGCAAGGCTCAAATTTAAGCCTGACTATGTGAAAATTAAAGCTATCCAAACCTGATGAGGAAAGTGGTATATACACACCCCAGTCAAAGATCCTAAACCCTTATCATCACCCTCACAGAGTGCATCTCCTTCAAAGAAGCAAGGATTGTCTCCAGGAGGACTGGAGCATGATAACTATGACTATCCTGAAGTGGACCAAATGCCCAAACGTTCCTGGATAGCCAGAAAGGTGAATATGAATCTGCCTATCAATTGATGCTAATCGGACCTGCATCTACAGACTCAAAATGAGTTCCTCAAGGAGTATCTAAGTCAGTGACATAGCATTCTCATCAAGCTGCTCAGACATGAGTTGTTGTCATCAAGATCCTCATGCTCAAGCTGCCAACAATCATCTCCCAGAAATCGGTGTCAGGATTGCTTTGGCTCAGACATGTGGTGTGATACATGCTGTGTTTCCGCTCATGCTCATCTTCCATTCCATCGTATTCAGACATGGAATGGACAGTTCTTTGAGAAGTCTGATCTTCTCACCAATCACCTCATTCTTGACCTTTGTCATTATCCCAATGATTGTCCTTCCATTCCAGTTGATGCTGAGACTCAGATGATGTGGAACCTTGACATTTCCAATGAAGATGATGATGTCAATCAGCCTTCAGAGCCCTCTGCATCAACAAATACATCTAGATCTCGATCCTCTCTTGTGATCATCTCATCTACTGGAATCTTTCACTGAACAATCTGATGGTGTCACTGCACCAAGTCTCTAGCACAATACACTCAGCTTCTCCTTCACGCCAAACTCTTTCCAGCAAGTTTCAAAAATCCAAAAACTGCATTTACCTTCAAGGTACTTGATCACTTTTGGGTTGACGCATTGGAATGCAAGACAGCGGCTATGAACTTTATGAGTAAGATTCAGCAAATCACTGATGAGGTGTTTCCATCCAGAGTTCCAGTAGCTATCCAACTCATCGGATGATATTTCTGCTCTTATAATGAAATGCAGGATCGCTATCAGGAGCTGCTTCGAGTCTCTAGAGAGTGGCAGGATCTTCATAATCGAATGAGAGCTGGAGTCGTTCATGATCGGCTGGATATCTCCATCAATGGCGGACTTGCATTGTTCTGCCCTGCATGTCCACAAATTGATATTAACATACCCCCTGAGATGGAATGGAAACTGGAGGACAGGTGAGGAAGATCTTTTCCTGATGCTACTGTTGACTATGGCACTTATTCCACATAGATTGCTATACTGGCCACAATTGGTTGTGGATGGGAATATGAAATTGGTCTATCTCATCATGAAGCATCCCTTGGATGATGTTTCATTATCTGATGGTGAACTGTTTATGGTTAGGCATCCACCCTATGTGAACCACTTGGCGCATGCACTGGAAAGACAGCCTGTGAGTTTCCATAAATTTCTCAACATATCAGATGCTAAGATACATGAAGAAATCAAGATGTAACAATTACAGGGCCCAGAATAATGGAAACCTGCATTGAAAACACTTGGACTCAATAGGAAAGGGGGCATGTGCATGTGCAAGACATGGTGCCTTTGTCCCACATTGTGTCATTGATTTCCAAAAGGGAGAGCGGTGTGTATATCTGACAGGATCAGAATCACCGTGTTACTGATTCCACACTAGGCAAATTAATATGGACTACTCGATCTGCCAGGCACTGAAACAGTTTTTGGGCCATGATCAGGCACTTATCATTTATGACATATGTTGCCAGTGGAGCATTCATTTCCAAGAGCGTGTTGCACAGTCAGAATTCTTGGAACTTTGGGATTCTCTGAAGATTACCAGTGCCATCGGGAAGTGGCACCTTGCCGCTCACATTCCAGAATGCTTCGCAAGGTTTACACTTAATTTCATTGAGGGCACCAGTCAGGTTGAAGGTGAGATTCTAGAAACATTGTGGTCCAGCTTGGATGAAGTTGCTGGGCTTGCACAAGCAATGTCCACTGCGCATCATCAGGAGGTTCTGGATGAGTACATGAATGATAGCAATTGGCGGAAAATCATTCGGATGGGTATGAATCTATATTTGAGCCATTACTACATTGCACTGACACTACCACAAGCAGACTCCCTATGTGGAAAGTGGTCCCAAGCCAAGCAGGGACTTGCAGAGACAATGTTACAATTTCTTTTCATACTTATACGATTAGGGCGAGGGATAGCGACTCATAACAACCCGTGACTCGATACGTATCAGGTAGCTAGTTCACATGTGTAGGAATACTTAAGGAGCTGAGTAGCGTAAACTGTGACCCAAGCTTGATCTTTTGTACCAATACTAGCCTCGGTCCTCTCTCTCCCTTATCTTGTGAATCACGACTCCTCAGGGCGATTCCCTGACATCGACTCCCTACTTTCAGTGACGAGACTTGTCTGACTGAATGTAGGCGATACGCGTATAGGCTACGCATAACATAAGATCAAGCTTCCACGATACGAACGATCACACTGGCCTCCAGTGTACCGAACCCCACTGACGAAGAGCTCCTTGATAGGCTCAACGAACAGGAGCATCTTGACTCCGTCGAAACATACCTCAACACGAGAATCCGAGTACACGGCGAATACTGCCACAGGACTTGTAGACAGGAACACAACATCGAACACGAATTTTTAGCACATCAGCTCTACCTACTCCACGAATGACGGATTGCACTAGCACTAGTCATCCACCAGATACAGACTCGCCTGATAACCAGAAGACAATCTGGAAGCCAGCAGTAGTCACCACCCGCTACTGGACCCCGACACCATCACACTCCCCAATCACTTTAGACCCCCATTCGACGCACTCGTCAACCCCCAGGGTTCCATACCAAAAACACGAATCCCAACTACTCAACTCACGAATCGCAAAATCGTAACCTACGTAAAGGCTGGTGTAAGACTAACTGGAAACACACACGCCGGTTGGAGTGGATACTATACACTCTACGACGGGCACATCTACCCACTAGTCTACGCCAACGACATCTTCTATATCTTCGAGAGAGACTGGGACGAAGAACGACAAATATTCACAGGAGGACATGCAATTGACTTCCCTCCTATGGAAATCGGATTAAACCCACACCTAGACAACTTTCTGGGACGACAACTAACCCAGGAAGTACTCCTACCGCTAGCAGAGGAACTCATTGAAGCGGCCAATGAGCCAACAACTAGCCACAACCCTCTAACCCCCGGTACACCCACCACAGCAGCATCATCATCCACAGATGAACCCCCACCGATCAGAATGTCTACAGTTACCCTCACCCCAACCCAAACGGTGACCACTTCCACGCTTGCACGAACCAGTGGCGGTGGCGGTGGCAGTGGCAGTGGCGGTGGCGGTGGCGGCGGTGGCGGACCACCCCCAGGAGGACCGGCAGCAGGGGGTCAAGCCCCTGGTGTGGGACCAGGAGGGAATGGATGCCTTGAAGGCAAAGAACCACCCATCTTCACTGGAGACAGAATGAGAGCAGACAAATTCATGCATGCCCTCCACCTCTACCAATACCTCAACGCCCACTCACCAATCATGGGAGACCCTTACTGAAAAGTAGCGCACGCACTCACATACATCCAAGGCACAGCCATGGCCGAATGGAAAAGGGCCCAAGAGGATTGGATCATGGGCAACCCCATACCGATGCCCCCACTGGTGGACGTTTGGGAACAATTCGAACAGACCTTCGTCCAAGATTGGACAGACACCAACCAGCAGTACCGAGTGGCAGCAGAACTAGACAAACTCCACATGCAAGGCATGGACATCAACCATTACATCACGACGTTCACCGAATGGGCGAGAAAGGTGCAGTACCAAGAGAATGACCTGGCGGTCCTCGAAAAGTTCAAACGAGGACTGAACGTCAAGGTACTCGAAAACTGTATGAACCACGACACTCCCCACAACTGGGTAGACTGGAAGGCATCCGCACGAAAATGAACTGCCATACTCACGGCGCTCGAACCTCATCGCCAAGCCTTCTGGGCCCAGAAGAAAGGCAACCGTCCCTTCCCGATGCCATTTCAAAACAGAAACCAATGCGGACAATTCAACCCGAGAAGGGAAGGCTGCGCCCCAGATCCGAACGCCATGCAAGTAGACAGTGCAAAGAAGGCCGTCACGGAGGCGGACAAAGAACGCTGCCGAAGAGAGGGCCGTTGCTTCTTCTGTCAAGCACAAGGACACCTATCCAAGAACTGCCCGAAGAAAAAGGAATACCAAGCCACGATGAAAAACAACCCCGCCCTCAAGGCGAGAACGTCTCAGCCGGAATCATCCGAGGAAGGGCAGACGACGCCCCTCTCTCAAGAAGCAGTCCTCGCCTACCTACAGGGACTGGACGACGGAGACTACCAGCAGATGATGGAGAAGTGGGGGAAGATGAGCGAAGAAGAGGGTTTTGGTCAAGCTTGAGCAAGACAGCCTTTGCTCGAGCCATGTTTCAACGCGATGTATTTTTACCTCGATTAAATTCTATGCGAATCGCCATTTCCTTTCACACCGCGTTGACTAAGGCCGACCTCCTCGCTTTCCTGGACTGTGGTGCGACTGAATGCTTTGTCAGTCCACAATTTATCGCCCAACACAAGTTGGGGACTCGATTACTTCATGTCCCTTGAATACTATGAAATGCTGACGGATCCGCTAATGCCAGAGGCAAAATCACCCATTACACTGATCTGGAAGTAACGACAGGAGGCATACCACATACCCTCCGATTCTACATCGCAGACATGGACGAGGACCATGTGGTGTTGGGATACCCATGGTTCGCAGCAGCCGAACCCAAACCAAACTGGAAGGAGGGAACACTACCTGACAGAGTGACCCTAAGCACAGCAGGGGCGGTGCGTGGCAAAACCACACACTCCACCAAAACGATAGAAGCCAGGGCGATAACCGCCCCCATGTGCCCCTACCTAGAGGAAGGAGAACGACTGGTAGTCGTTTGGGCCAAGAACACTACAGCGTCACAATTGGCTCAACAAGCCCAGGATCAAAAGAAACGAACCTGGGACCAAATCGTCCCCATCCACTATCACCACCACGCCCAAATCTTCAGCGACGAAGCGTCGCTACAGTTCCCAGGGTCGTGACCCTGGGATCATGCGATCGAGCTGAAGGAGGGAGCCCCAGAAACCATGGATTGCAAAGTTTACCCACTCACTCCAAAGGAAGATAAAGCCATGGAAGCCTTTATCGACGAGAACCTGCCGATAGGATGTATCCGTCGATCCAAGTCGAAGTACGTGTCGCCATTCTTCTTCATACTAAAGAAAGACGGCACCCCTCGACCAATACAAGACTACCAAAAACTCAACCAGTGGACAGTCAGGGACACGAGCCCCCTACTAGTGTTGCGGCGGCTCCAGCTAATTGCCAGCTCGAGCCGAAGCCGCAGCCAGCTGTGACACGAGCCTAGCCGAGCCGGATATGGCCAAGCTGCCATTTTAGCCGGCTTGGACTGAGCTGGCTAAGTGCCAGCTCGGCATGGCTCAGCCGGCTTGTTGTGTCACACCATGACGCAACTCGTGTGCGAGCCACACGTAGTATCCC
>QLOS01001194.1:0-18165 GCA_003313725.1 Russula sp. MG48 | reverse complement strand
GATCCGGATGACCCCGGGGTGTCACATCCAGGAGGCGCTGGGAGATGAAGATAAGCTATCGATACAAAAGGAAGAGATATTTCGGTGCGTACCTTGAAGTGGATCGGATAGTCGACAAGTCGGTTGACCGGCTCGACCAAGAAGGCTTCCACGCTCCACCCGTGACATTCATCTTGCTCCTGTTGGATCCTGATAAACTCGCCGAAGTCACTGCCGGATTCTTCGGTGAGCCTCTTGATCAACAGCGTGGTGCTTTCCAATCGGACAACGTATGGCTGGTGAACTTCCAGATGTGACACGAAGCTTCGCACTTTCCCAGCGATGCGCTGCACGATCGGGTACTGCTCCGAAACGATAGCGCGCAAAGCCGACGATAATTGCGCGTGGATGTTAATGATGTCTTCCAACCAATCGAATAGCCGTGCCGCTTCCGGGGGAACGCCAGCGAGCCATGTCACGCTATCTTTCATGCGCAGCGGGCAAATGAAGAGCCGTACGAAGGTGCGAAGCCGCCTCACGAAGGTCCTCTCAGTTTCACAGAGATCCCAAATGATTTGTTGCCTTTCCACCTCAACTTCGCCATAACGATCCCTGAGTGAGTGATAGACAGAAGAGGATACAGTGGAGAGCCATGTTCGCTGCTCAGACCCGGAAGCCTGCGAATTACGTTGGTCACGTTGCGCCAGTGGGACCGGACCCATCCCCTCATACGCCCGTTGAATATTGTGGCTCTCGGGCGGGTCAACCACTGGTTGGGAGTGCGAATTTGGGGTCTCCCTGGGTGAGGGGGACTTTATGGGATAGACTGTCGAAAGTTTCCGCCCTTTACCTTGCCACTGAGACCGTGCCGGTGAGTTCCCAATTGCTGCTGATTGACGTCCCGTGCTGAGTTGCTCGAAGACTACCTCCGCGTTTACGCTTATACTACCCTGGTCTTCGTTGCGCCACCGGGGACTTGACATTGAAGATGTGCTGTCGGCGTGAGGGAGGGGCGTGTCTGACGCGCGAGCTGGCGACCGCTGCGTGCCGTTGCGCTCGCGACCCCGACTTAGACTCCGTGTCCCGGCGGAGCTATGTGTTCCATGAAAATTGACCTTCGGAGAGCTGGCGACAGGACTTTCACGGCTCGTTCGACGCGCCTTTTCCGAACAACCCTCTGTCCCCGAACTGCGGTGGCGAGTTGAAATAGGGAGAGCAGGACTAACAATGGGAGCTCTATTGGAGGATTCGCGTGACGACAAAGGATAATCGCCCTCGTGTTTACTTCTGAATAAATCCCGCGTTAAGGGGCCGTGATAATTCCTTTGCGGTGGTAGTGATGCCCCTGTATTGTTAGTGCCATACTGTGCCTCGTCATCATCGGAATATTCGGATAAGGGCGAAAATTCTGGTTCCTGGACTTTTCTGTGGGCCACTACGGTTTGGTTATTCACTCTACCAAGGGCACCGGGTAAATTGGTCAGCGGGGAATATTCGGTATGCTCGCCCGCCAAAGCAATCCGCGAAGATGATTGCCTCGGAGTTGCCTGACTTGTGCCAGAGACGAGTGACTGGCGTCTAAGGTCGTCCCCACCCCCCGTCCTTAGGGGTGTATTTGTATTATTGTCAAAATTATCAGAAGGGCTGATGGCAAGACCTTGTTCCCCAGCGTACTCATCGTCAGACAAACTGTCATAGTCGTAGGGCTGGGCGGAGCCCAGGGAACCATGATCCATTTCGTTGACAAGTTCGATCAATTCTCGTCTCCGCTGGTCACTTTCATTTAGCTTAACATCACTGGAGCCCCAAGGATTCGGGAGTATGCCCCCCGAGGTGGTACCGATATTTCTAGTAAGATTAGGAGAGCGTAATGTTCGGCGGTTCGGCGTCAGAGAACTGAGGTATGCAGACGATGAGCTCGAAGAGACAGCGAGAGGATCTGCATCTTCATCATCTAAACCAAAGTTATGCTCGTTCTCAATGTTGGTCCCTGGCCTATCGCTGGCTGCAAGAGGCGCAGCATGGGAATGTGAGTGGGCGTGGATATTACTCATCCTCGTGAGGCCCAGGCCGACGCCTAATTGCGGGGGTCTCCTATCATATGGGTAATTTCGTTGAGCTGTGTGTGACGACGCGGTCGGAGGGTCAGTATTAGAAACGGGTTGCGATGCCTCGACTTCTTCGCTTGAGCTCGAACTTGAAGGTACGATTAGGGCGTTGGTTACGAAGAGCGCCCTCCCACGTTCCCCTTGTAAATTCAGTTCAGATCCAGAGCTGTCACTGAGAGCAGCATATCTACGGTTGAGAGGGGTACCATGTGGCGCCCGTCCTGGAGTGGAAAATGTGGAGACGGGCGGGGGCACCCGAGGGGTGGCAGGGACATGAGGTGATCGAGACGGTATCTTCGAGACATGACCAGGGTCTGTGCGAGAGCGTTCACGTGCCAGACGGTTAGAACCAATCACAGAACCAGGCATCTACAACACCATCTGAGCAAGGATCAAACGCGGTCGGAGACGTACTCACATTCCCTGCTTGGACGTAGGTAATGTCTAACGGCGCTGGTTCGGCAGGTATCTGTGGCGTTTTTCGCCCAATCATAGCCTTAACGGACCTGAGTGACCTCGATGGCGATGCCTTAGTGGGAGATGACTGGCTTCCCTGTCCAGGGTTCGAGATGGACGAGGATGCCACAGCATTCTTGAGGGCGGGCTTCAGGCTCAGCTTTGTTTTAGCCACAGACACGGGGGTTGGAATACGGCTGTTTTCCAGCACATTCGAGGACCTCGTAGTAGACGTCGCGGGTGAGTGCGCTGTTTCAAAGGGGCCGGTCTGTCGACGTTGACGGGCTGGTGGCGTAGAAGGGGGCGGAGGGTGTGGGGAGGGCGACGGCAGAGCACCATGAGAGTTCTGCTGCGATGAAGTATGTGAAACAATTGCTGGAGAGTGCGTTTGGCTGTTGGGGGAGTTCGTCATTCTATCGATGGTGTCGCGTAGAGACGGAACCAATTGAGCCTCGACGAGCGGGAGGTCCGCCAGCTGGCTCTTGCGCTTGGGCGACTTGCTGGTCATCCCGTTTCCTCTCGACAGTCGTCTGTTCAAAAACGACATTCGAGACACGAGACTAGGCTCCGTCGAAGATGCCGAGGACGAAACTGGAAGTTGCGCGGTTGGCATGGGCGCAGGGACGAATGAATCATCAAAGTCTGTGAGAGACTTATTCGTTGTAGCGTTACGACGAGCTTGTGTTTCAGATGGCTTGTCATCGTCAGGGTACGTCAGGCCTGCAGCGGCAGCATAGTAAGAAGGTGGGTGAAAACCCTTGGGAGTGGAACTTGACTGAAAATAACTGGCAGATGAGATGCCAGGAGAGCGAGAGGAATTTTTGTGCTTTGGGCGGGTTAGGGGCATTTGTGCGCGCAGCAAGTGGGGGACGCGAAAGAGTGGACAAGGCGCCGACCGGCATATGTTCACCAAACACCCAAACAAGGAGCGTGAATAAATCACGTGACTGGTATCATTGTATTGCTGTCACGGTATCATCTCATACCTCTCATCTTCCGAGCACGTCCTTCCCCATAGATACAACCACGGGCTAACGATTAGACATCAGGTTAACGATTGGACCAGAGACTGGAGGCAGTCTGAAAGGTCCATTAGGAACATCTTCAATAGCCGTCTGTCGTAGAACCACACGTCGAGGAATATCGCGATAGCACCACAAACCAGATTCCTGGTTAGCACCCTTGAGAGACGCTGTGCTACCAAGCAATGAGAAAGGAGCGAGTATCCCAAACAATGACCGTGGCAAGCTTAATGCAGGAATCATCATTGTGATGCAATGTCTGATAAATAACGTGACCGACCAAACAGAGGAGAGCATAGAGAAGTGCGCAACAGACGCCTGATCAGCGAGCCGTAACCCAGACATCGCATCGACGCAAGAAAACTAGAGGAGGAGCAGGAGGCCTTAACACTGTGACTTTAAGAGCTTCTGCCAACAAAACCACGCCGCCCATTAAGGCTCGCGTCATCGCGACAAACTCAGTAATCCAAGCCATAAGGTGATCAAGGAACGCGATGGGTCAGGAGGCTTTCTAGCTTTTGTCCCATCCCCTGCACTTTCTTGATGTAAAGCGAAATAGACCCCACGATATCCGTAATCTCAAGATTCCCTACGAACTTGAACTTCAAGGCTTGAAAACTCTGATCATTGTCGTAGTGGGAAACGGGGAGACTGTTCAAGTCAGCAACAAGTCCCGCTAGTGGAGATCATAAAACCTACAGTGGAACACCGAGATCGCGAAGACGCCTTTCCTCCCATAGCTTGGCATCCCGCATAAAGCGAAAGCATGACATCCCAGCTTCAGCGAGACGGCCTTGCTCTTCTGGGGTTAACGATAAATGATACAGCCGTTGACTATCGTGTTTGCCATGAGCCCAGGGAAAGTAAATTCGGAGGTAGTGGTGTAAAAGATAGGAGTCTTCGGCATGCGTCCACAGGTGAAGGACGTGCTATTACAGGTAAGGATGGAAGATTATGTGAAGCGAAGGGAGGTAAACGCACGCACCATACGGATAGTTTGCTCCAAAACACAAATAAACATGCGGCGTGTCGCGTCGAGTCGTTCTGGCTTGAGGAGCTTCTTGATAGCGTCCTTATCCGATTTTCGCAAAACGCGTACTTTCTGACTCGGCCGTGTTTCATAGAATCGTTGCCAGATCAGTGCCCACTTTGCATGCTCCCGGAAGAACTCGCGGGCGCGTTCAACTTGAGACAGAATGTCAAGCAAGTCGGGGATGTGGTTGAAGGAGAGCGTTGGGTGAAGGATGCCCTGGACTACATATAGCAAGGAATCCAAAGGAGGCTCAGCGTCTACGGAGCCACGCGGGACTCTGAGGTTGATGAGGGCTAACCTTTCAAAAGTAGTTGAGTCCTCTGCTGAAACATCAGTGAAACCGCACCCACCAAGAATTTTCGTGTGCTCCTCTTCAGTATGATCTGCTTTCCGAAGTAGCATTTCCAGTTCTTCAAGACCCATTATCCATAAGGAGTTGGAATAGACCGGTATTGTCCCCAGAGAGACGCAGACGAGAAAAAATGAGACAATGCGCGGAGCACAGGCTATGGTTATGTTACGTAATAAACGAGCAAACTGGTTACACGTGGAAATCTCGTGATCGCGTATTGGATGGACCCTGATGCAACCCTTCGCTTATCAAGTGAAAAACGTGGATGGGCTACATCGGAGTCCCGCAGAGCATCAACAACTAAAAAAACTCGAAACTCGTGCTCGTGCAAAGGACGCCTGTGGTGGATTATGTTTGAAAACGACACGGAGCTCTGGTCTCTCAATTATATGCTCGACTACATCGCGAAACATCTTGTGTACGCCAACCGCCGTCTTGGCGGATGTCTCGACGAAATGGCAGCCCATCTTCTCCGCAAACGCCGCCGCCTCTGCGATGGGCACCTGACGTTGGAGTTCCTGAGACAATAAGAGTGAGCACGGCAGAACCGACGTTGAATCTGTGATCGGGCTGTACCTTGTCAATTTTGTTACCCACGATAACCTTGACAACTGGTCCGCTAATGTAAGTCTCTATTTCTGCGAACCAGCGCATGAACTGCTCAAACGACTGGCGACATGACGCGTCATATACTGCAGCGGTGGAATCAGTGCTCGTAATGACATGCGGGAACCAGAAAACGAACCAAGGATGATACCTTGGGCACCCCTGTAGTGCGCTGACTGCATGGTGCGGAACTGCTCTTCACCAGCAGTATCCTGTTGAATCGCATGGAAGGTGAACCCCCTAAGTTTTATCAATATGAGGACGACGAAACTCACCCATACGACCAAATTCACTTTTTCGCCTCTCACGTCGAGTTTGCGCCTCTGGAGGTCAATTCAATATCGTGCTACTTCGACGAATGCGACGAGTGTTTACTTACCCGAACATCGACGCCAATGGTCGCGCTGACTTCGCCATCCGGAAGCCATTGATCCTCTGACCAGCGCATAAGAAGACTGCTCTTCCCTACTGACGAGTTGCCGAGCATGAGAACCTTCACATGCAGCTCCGGTGCAGGTATCTGCATTATCATGCGGGTGCGGTGTGAAGTATGGGGAGACTTGAAGTGCCCTCTGTGTGTGGATATGCAAAGAGTAGAACTAGTTGATTAAGACGGGAAGCCGGTGCAGGATAAATATGCACCCGGGGAGTTGTAGAGAGTAAGCACCCATTTTGTGAAGTCGCGAGCACAACGTTTCCGAATCGGCGGTCTGGGATCTTCATAACGGATACAGCCTTCTGTCCATTTACTTCGTCTGGATGACATAACCATCAAGAGACTATCACAAGTACAGGCCCCAGTTAGCATCATAAGAGAGTTAATCGTGATGATAGTCCTGTTACATTAAAGGCAAAGCCATCGGAGTTTCCAGTGGCCTGGGATAACACCCTCAGCGATGTCCAAGGAAGCTCAAACGTCACCCATACAATGCAATAAGCCCAGGAGAATCGAGTCCAAAGGGCACTGAAGTAGACGAGACCACAAATGACGTTGGCTGTCCTCGGCCAGGGTCGTGTATATCGTTTGCTTGAGAGTTAGGTGTCGACATCGCGTGAGAAGACCAAGACAACCTTCTGTGCTGAGCGCAGGTCCAATGTGGTATCCTAGGATGCTCGTGCTAAGGTGTTGTTCCTGATCTCCGACTAGATCAAGAACGGCACCGTATACGTAGACCAATCTCCCCACGACCGTGGCAACGCAATCTAGTATCAATGCCAAGCGGCAACTAAGCACAAAAAGCGATGCAAATTCTGCTGATAACGCACATGCTTCACGGCGACAGCATTGTCACGGAACCGTTCCAAAATACGTGCTATTCCTGATTATCCTCAATGAAAAGGTAAGGTGATTGCCAAGAATCATCCCTATAATGAGCCTGAGAGGTAGGGAAGCGTTGTGCCTGAGGCCCCACTTCGAAGTCCATATTATGGCCAGAGTAGGCACTGTATCTGTTGATAATGAGATCTTCAAGAAGCTACGTACCTGCATTTGACCTGACCTTTCGCAGAATATGGATGGTCGAACGGCGACTTCTGATATGGAGAACCTTGACAACGAGGCTCATTTGACATCATAAAGTATATCAGAGTCGCTTTGATAGCGTTGAAGACTCATCATGGGGCTGACGGTCATGCTCGGAGCAGCCGCACTCTGGTCTGCTCGCAGCGAATTACCGGATACACCTCATGGATTGGATACAGGAGGTTTATCAAAATCTGGGCCGCGAGTACGGGTGCGCTGTGACAGTCGTCAAGGACGCCCGCAAATACCTATACCAAGCCATTGCTCTACCCAATCATTACTATTGTAAACGTGAAAAGAAGCCTAAATAATTCACCAAATGTGTTCAACATGTGCTTGTCTTGTGCCGGTCGGTAATTAAAGTGTATTGGTGCCGTAGAGGGATCCGAAATCGGAGAAGGGCCATTTAATGAAGGACCTATGTAATTTAGCTATACTGTACTGCGGCCATGTGAAGGGATGATCATACTGTATTGGCTATGACTGAAACGAATAACGTTGATTAAACACCCCCGTTTGGCACATGCGTATCATAGAAAAACGTGAGTACAGTTGACTATTTCATACTGCATAGCCATTTTGGCTGGTCCGTCACGATGCATTATGAGATAGTCGACTGTATATTTGGGTCCCGTGATTCGGACGTAGAATATACGAGGCCATTGAGATGATTTAGAAGAGATTGAACTTCTTGTCTATCGGATGCACAAGGACGAGAATACGATATGTAGCTTAATAGGATCAAGGGCTCGAGAGGATGGCTGTCGAGAATCAGAAGCGAAGATACACCCACTTTCAAGTCCAGCTGGTGGATTTATGCATTCTCCAGGGGCGTCATAAGAAAGGGCCTGGCTGGCCGCAGCCACTGGCCGGGCCGGGTGATCAACAAGCACTGCACGTGATTCCTTCCACATCTCCAACCACGTGATGACCGCCGCGTTTTTTGCGTGCCAGTGAATGTATTCGGTGTGGCTTCTTGGAGACAGTTCGGGATAACCCAAGGTATCGTGTCACCGCTTCACTCGTGCCGCTGTGAAGGGGAAATGGATCAAAATAACAACTTAAGGGCGTACGAATGCTGATATAATGATACAGCAGTATACAACGTGTCTACGACGAGCAAACGCGCATCATTCTGCTTCGGTGCTTTCTCCAAAAGAATTCCTATAGTCCGTATCCGTGTGATGCGAATACAGAGCGATAATAATAATAATAATAATAATGGCGAGATCCCGCATATAACTACTAGTAGCGATTTATCGGCAATGAGAAAATGAGCAGCATTATGCTTCCCTCAGCGAATTCCTATAGTATGTGCCATGCGAAGTGAGTACAGTGCGATAATGAGATAGTGTTGGGATGCTGCATATAACTACTGGCAGTGACTCGGGGAGAGATGAAAAAAAAAAGTCGCAGAGCCTGACAAGTCATGTACAGTTCATGATAGCGCCGGAAGGGTCGGACCCAGGGTAATACCATAATGTAACTGCAACTATTGTGTAGAGGCCTATAGAGTGTGTTTGTCAGTTGCGATGACAAGCATGAAGAACGGTATACGTACATATGAGGATCATGCCCTTAAGCCAGTTTGATTTTCCTCCCTGTACGACGTAGTTGACGGTCAACACTGCGCAAAAATTCGGTTAATACACAACGAGGTGCTGGCGATAACAAAAAGGGTCTTAACCTGAGAAGAATAGAGCAAGGGGCTCGAAAGGATCGAAAAGGAGAGTCAGGTGTTTGCCCAGGATCCACCCCAAAGTGACGGTGAAACTGCAGAGTACGGTCAGCCAACATTGCGACGATTGACAAGTTACAGACGTACGGAATGACGAAAAGCGCAATTTGCTGTCAACAAGGACCGACCATATGTTAGTACACATTGATGGCGGAGAGAGAATACGGCAATACATACGATACTTGAACCCATCGCGCTACCAATAAACAGCGTCAAATTGTCCTCGACAGGAACCTTGGCCGGAACCATAAGGTCGATGACATGCCAGTACTCTATGAATGAGGAACCAAATGTTGAATTGACGGAATACACAAATGATCGACTTTGGAGATGACTTGCCAGCTGCGTTGCCCACATTTGGCAGAAGGATGAGACTAACGAAAGTTGCGTTTATGTGACCGCTCGAAGTAAGATGGTCCATGGAATCAATGAGAGCAGTAGCAGTGATCCCAACAACCTGCTCCACGGATCAGCTCTAGGACCGGTCAGTAGAGTGGAGTATCGACAGACCACAGCTACGAGAAGAAAAAGGCCAATTGTGATGGGTAGATTCATATGGGGTACCGCAACCCCTTTGTCTTCTATCGGCCCTGCTTCCAATGAGCGTACACCCCCCCGACACTTGTTACGATTCGTCACATCATTGTCTGGGTGGGGTGAGCTGAAAACGGCAAGTGTCCTCTGGCGATGAATATATAGTTTGCGGGCGAGGGCGGGTGAATATGCGACCGTCTCCTGGATGTTTGGATTGCTGGGTTCGAATAGAATTCTATGCGAGATAAGTTGAAAGATAAGGTAACATGAATAGACTAGAGATGATAGAAATAGTTATGACGGTGTGTCCCGAGACTGGAAAGAAGACTCACCGAAAAGCAGGATAATCGCAACCTAGTCGAACAGCCATCAGCTACGAGGTCGATACACAGAAAAAAAATCCACGAACACCATAGCTAATCGAAAGGATGTCCTGGGCTTCCCTCGGGGTTTTTGCAGTATTGGTGCCACTTGTTGGTTGCAATGCATTGTGGAATGCAGCCGGAAGCAGCACGGCAATCACACTCAGAGTAAGCAGGCATGAGTTTACTTGAGCGGCACCTGTCATCATGATAGATTATGGATAAGGTACACCGGATTTAGCATTAGTAGACGGCACACGCACCCGTGTTAAGGGGCTGTTCCGAGTCCCTGCAACGAATACCGCCGGCAAGGAAGATCAACCCCAGTACCAGTACTGCATATAGTTGGATGGAATTAGAGAGCGGAAGTCAGTGCATATGCGGAAGCTTACGGAGGTGGCTTAGGATGGAACCAATCACTGTGGGCGAAAAAGAAGGCCAAGTCAGCATTTGACGGATGATTGACCGAAATGGTACGAAGCATAGCAATACATCCCACGTGGAATGGGCAGCGACTATTCGCTTCTCATTCTCGGCAGGAAGTGTCGCACTCCTCATTTTGATGGAGGACAATCACATAGTCACGACGGACACTCAACGGAGAAGCCGGGGAGAAAGAAGCGACTAGTCGGATACTCACGAGATGTCCGCACAACATCCAGTTTGCAATGTACAAGCGCGGTGATCTGCAACGCTGATCAGGCAAGTAAGTCCTCAAAGTAAAGGTGTTACTTACTGCTATAATTAGTTCCACGCTGAGCGATGCGCGACGTCAACGAGTGGGTTTCGTAAAACTAGACCCAAAAACTTACGCGTGCCTCTAAAATGATGTCGTCAGGAGTCAATTTTCAGCGCGTGATGGGAACAATCGGCTTCACCAAAGTGACCTCGAGAAGACAAGTTACAACATGTCCAGAACGTATTGACAACTCGTCTGCTGCAAAGGAGCCGAGCTGCACTATCATGAGTGGCACCGCCAGGTGTGTGACATACGGTTATGCACACCTTGGCAAGAGGGATGATAGCAAGGAACGAGACTATAGAGAAGTCAGAGGTGGCGTATGTATTTTAAAATATGGACTTACAAATGAAAGTCAAGCTGTGGCTGAGCTCGGCAAAAAGGAAAGTCCACTATAAACATGATCAGGTGTTTGTTCAACCCGGGCCAAATCATTGTAGGAGACACTCACAGAAAACGGGATGAAAATTAGGAGGACATTGGACCCTATATCAGGCCGTCGCAAGTCAAGAAAAGGTAGAGCGACAGAAGGTAGATGCTTACAGGATAGTCTAACAATTGCCAGGAGACTCTGGGAAACGTTGGGCGCCTCTCCAAGTGGTGTTTGGCGCATATTTCCCTCGCGGGCCTCCCAAAAGATTTTCTTCCACCATGGTTTCTGACTGGATCGCTCTTCGCCTGTTGATGACTCCACTTCTAGCTGGTCCGTGAACCGGGTATGTAGCGCAGGACTAATAGCAACGGGGCTAGATACGGTGGTGTGAGGAGGGTAAACGAAAAAAAGGAGAGGGCAGAACGAACGACTCGGAGAGCGGTTGTGCTGCTTCGTGAGTGGGAGGTTGTGGCATATTCGATAGAAAGATGGCTAGAAAAAGGATTGACCAAGTTGAGTTGTCAGTCTATCCGTCTGTCCGTAGTCAGAATGGGTTTGAGGAGGTGTACGAGATGTTGGGGTGGAGAGACGAAAAGCCTTTATTATAAATGTATGCAAGCCGCCAGGGCTCAGACACGACATGCTATTCATCTGCTATAGCTTGTAACCTGACACGAGATGTGCCTGCTTATAACCTATGTCAATGACCAGTGATGCAGTGATGGTACCAACCGCTCACTGCCACATGATCGTAACGTAACTGTTAGCCACCATCTCGGGCCCTTCCCGGTCGCGCTAACCACTGGCCGCCTAACTTAGGTTACGCCAAATCACACTTCAGTCATTCGCACAGCCTTAAGTCCATGCGAGAACAAACAATTATCTTGTTGTGCAGTTCCCTCCGTGACTGTGAAGGCTAAAGGACCCGTTCAGATCCCCTGCAGCAGGGCCCTGCTCCAAGTCTGCCACTGGCAGCCTCAGCGAGCTGGTTCATCACACACCGTACCTGGCTCATCAATTCTACTATGACTTGAACCTCGTCTTCTTGACTTGTGCGGTTTTCAGTTGGTACAAGATACTGTATCCCAAGAGAGACAAAAAATAATGGTTTTGATGTAGCGATCAGAATAGGACATCGAGGAAAAATGCCAATGATTGAAGGGGAGCCTGAGGATCAGGCCCAGCCGTGGCGATCTTGGGAGGACCATAGCCACCACTACCAAGCACGACTCTGCTGTGCTCGATTAGCCTTAACCAGCTTAACCGTCGTCGACGATCTTGGTATTATTTTGGCGGCTGGAGTAGGCTGGGGTAGCGTCTCGGAACTGAGATCCGGGCACTACCCAGACTTAAAGTCATCATTCCCATGCCATGGTACTGTACTGTATGGGCGCAAGCGTCAGAATCGTCATGCAGGTTTTATGTTTCACCCCAATTCCTGCCGCAATCGTGATCGCCAAGACACATCGTTGATCAGATTATTGGTACTCACTGTGCGATGCGTCTATCTTGGACCAGACTGGGACGCCTGCGCTTTCCACCCTACCCTTCGTCCCTTGCCCGATACACGGAATAGAACTGCACCATATACAGCAGACCATCTTCTCGCCTGTGCAGGTCATGGTCGTGCAGTCTGTGTGCCGCCGAGTATCAGCAACAACAGCAAAAGGTTCACAGGACCCTGAGGTGAACTCACAACCCATCCCCACTGCTGACTCTCCCGCATTCGCGTCTGGTGCCTTTCGGGTGCTTAACCCCACGGATGGCCCCTTTTTTAAACCACCTCTTCATGAACAATATAAGCATCCCCACCGACACGACCGCCCCCTGCCGACCCTTGCTGCGAACTGGAATCTGCCTTCCCCAGAGTTGACACCTCGCAGAGAGAAGTATCAGGTGTTCGGGTCAAATTTGAAGGCCAGTGTGAACAGTGGGGCGGATAACCCGTGACCTGCTAGTACAAGCACAATTGAGGGAGGGCTCCCAGCCTCCCGCGACTGAGCGCGCGCTTGCGAGTTCCGGTGGCGTTCCGAGTACTTTTGCGCAGCCTTAATTCGTGCATTGTACATTACAACCCTCGTGGCTCGAAATGAATGAACAAAGCCACTTGAACGCAATCCAATCTCAAGTAAGTTGGCACCCGGCGTGGCTGCGTCGAGCGTCGAACAATCCTTGCCTGCCTAGTCTAGCTGGAGTGCTGTAAAGTTTCCAAGCACAGCGAGCTCCAGTCAGAGGACGCTAATATTTGTTGAAAAAAAAAAACTGGGCGTAACAAAGTCAGAAATCGCTGTCCCCAATATCAGCTTGCCATTGCGCCAGGCCATGGGAGCGAGTCCGCGTCTAGGCCATTGACATACGAAGGCCGTGCTCACGATGAATGATCTTAACCCCGTGCGGTGTAACGGGTATCGGAGCTTTCGAACACTCGAACCGATCAAGCGAACGCAACGCGCTAAACACAAGAGCGACGTGCAGGCGCGCAGTGGGAGAGAAGCGAAAGCTATTGATCCCGTAGTATCGTGAAGATGGTCAACACACAAGGGGTAATCCGAGACATAAGAACACCTCATAAAGGGCTAACACACACCTCCCCAGTTCCTCATCCTGCACCTGCGACAGGTCTATATTCCCCGGCATGCTGTCAGATGCATGCGGTGCGCCGGTAGCCGCCGCCGCCGCTGCTCTGGCCCTGGACGACGACGCTTTGGGCTTCTCTTCGCCCCACAGCAAAGGTGTGTCGATGATTCGTTCGACAACCTCGCTGAACGCCTCGGTCACCCCAACCGCCGTCTTGGCGGACGCCTCGACAAGCAGGCACCCCATGCGCGCCGCAAACGCCGCGCCCTCCGCCGTGGGTACCTGGCGCGGGTATTCCTGTTGTCGTAAGCGTGCGTGGTGGAGGGGAGGAGTGTACGTGTGCGTTTCAGTTCAAGTTCAGTTCGGCGGGCGTTACCGCGTAGACAATAGATATTGTCCGTTGGCGCACAGGCGTGGGAGTGGGTGGTGTACCTTGTCTAGCTTGTTGCCAACGACAATCTTGACGACTTCTGGAGAGACGTATGTCTCGAGCTCGCCCAACCAACGTGGAAGCGCCTCGAAGGACTCGCGATTCGACACGTCGTAGACTGGACGCGCGCAGGGGGGAGGGTCGCCGTCAGCCGCGTGAGTTGTGAAAACGGGAGAGGAGGTGCAACTGGAATACACCGAGGATGACCCCTATGCACCGGGATAGTATGATGTTGCGGAAACGTTCCTGGCCCGCTGTGTCCTGCGTAGGCAAGTGGCAACGTCTTCACTCTCTCCCTCCCCTTCTTAGCAGATGATACATGAATGACTCCAGTTAGCCCAAACCATAAGGGAGTTAATCGGGGTGATAGTCTTGCTAGTACCTAAGGAAAAGTCATTGGAGTTTCCAGTGGCCTGGGATATTACCCCCAGCGATGTCCAAGGAAGCTCAAACGTCACCCATACAATGCAATAATATATCGAGTTCAAAGAGCTGAAGTAGACGAGACCACAAATGATGTTGGCTGTCCCAGAGGGGACATAAGAAAGGTGCGAACACTGCACGTGATTCCCGGTCCCGCCACGTTTTTGGCGCGCGAATGTATTTAGTTATGTACTTGTTTTTTTTTTTTTCAAATCGATTAGTGCAGAACCCTATGTAGCACTATACAACTGCGTGGATGTAGACCGCTCCTTTGCAATGGTTTCTGCTGCCTGAAAACCTTCTCCCATGCCTTTATAAGGGCAATTGTGGCGTATCGTAGGGCTTCGGCGGAGTCGTGCGTGGAGCAATTCACGTGGGGGAAGTTGTTGGGATGCGGGTGTGTCTGGCGGGCCTTGGTGTGGGGCGTGCATTGGCCTGCTCTATGCATCCGTTGGTTTCTTCCTCATGTCGTCCGTTCCGATAGGCTTGGTGTTGCGGGGCGCCGGTCTTGCGCGTCCGCGGTCTACGTTACAGGGAGGGTGTGGGTCAGTATTTTAACGTGGTTTGACTTCACGGGGGGTGGGGTCTGTCGGGTATCTTTTCGCGTAGCGTGTTTACTGTATGTTTGTTTGACTCACCTTGTTAGTAAATCGGTGGGTGGCGTCTATATAGTTGGCTAGTGGGACCATCGCCTTGTCGCTCGCTAGGAGCATAGCAAGCGTTAGTTCTCCACCGATTTTCTTTGAGAGCCCATCTTTCGTGTGCGTAACCAGGGCATTTCAGTAGGTAGTGTTCAACTGTTTATGTACTTTTACTGTACAGGTTACTCAGCTACTGGCAAGCGCACAGTACGTCGACGAAGTGACAGCACGAGTCGTGCAGGCACTGGTTGTTGCGGCGCTTGTCGTTGGCATCGTTGGTGACGTCGGTTGGGTCCGAAATGTCAATGTCGGGGCACAGCGATAGTGTGCTGGTCGCAGCTATCAGTGGTGGTGGTACGGCGCGTGCGCGTGCTGAGTAGCATTTGCAGTCTGTCAACACTGCACCCAAACGGAGGCATGGATGGAGTGAGCTAGTGATGTAGTGTATCATCGTGATAGCTCACTAAAAAAAACCCGGGCCAACCATCACTCATACCACTGAGACCTTTACTCACCTCTTATTTTGGACTGTTTTCCTACAGTACAGTAGGGTGACAAAAGTTTTGCAACAGTCACAATGTCACATGCTGAGACTTCACACAAAATAATTTATAACATGAGATCTAATGCATTAGGGGTAATTTCAATGCTTTGTAGACCTTCCCTTAGCCCAATAGACTGCCTCAGTCCTTTGAGGCATGCTGGCAACTAGCCATTAATGAGATCTACCTTAATCTTCTTTCACCCCTCCTGCAGGAGATCCCACAACTGATCTAGGTTTCTTGGATGATTGGGCCTAGCATTCACCCTGATCTTGAGCACCTTCCAAATGTTCTCAATAGGGTTGATGTCTTGGGACTGTGTTTGATGTCCAAATATGAGCTGATGGTAGAAACAGAGCAGCTTGCAATAAGTGTTGCAGCAGCTTAAGCTGATGCTTTTGCTATCTTGGGAAATAAAATAGCTATAAATCTGAAAATATTTGAGGAGATAGACCACCTCAGATGCTGGGGGGTCCTCTGCCAACTCTAAGCAATCCAATCAGCAGCTCCTTGGTTATTAAAGCAATTGGCTCAGTGTGAGGTTATTTGAGCTGGTCAAATAACTCAGGAACCACTGATTGGATTGCTTAGAGTTGGCAGAGGACCCCATGGCTTCTGAGGTAATCTATGTCCTCAAATATTTTCAGAGTTTTAGTTATCTTATTTCCCAAGATACCAAAGACATCAGCTCAAGCTGCCATGACACTAGCCCACAAGATTAGTGATTTGTGGGTGAGGCAGCCCAGCTACTAACTTGACACAAGTGAGAGATTTGATCACAGGACTGGTGTTGTTACTCTCAATTTTTTTGGGCATTTTAGGTGGGGTATTGGTTGAGATATAGGGCCAACTTTGTTGATCCTCAGTCATATCCAATCATGTGATGTTGCAAAACTTTTGTCACCCTACTGTACAGTTATTTGACGAAAAGAAATTGAAAGTTATTATTTTTCATTAACCCATCTTAACTTTTGACAAATAAATTACAATAAGTAAAATGTAGAAAATAAGCCGGCCAAAGACTGTCAAGAGGCATTAAGAGGATGTAAGCTGCATTAAGAAAATTTCCGTTTTCCTGATGGTATTATGCTGCCCTTTGCGGATTCCTATAGTATGTGCCATACGAAGTGAGTATACTAGTGCGATAATAAGATAATGTCGGAATGCTGCATATAGCTACAGCCTACCGGCAGCGACTTGGGGAGATATGAAAAAAAAAAAAAAGTCGCAGAGCCTGACAAGTCATGTGCATTTCACGAGAGCTCCGGAAGGGTCGGACGCTGGGTAATACCATAATGTAACTGCAAGTATTGCGTAGAGGCCTATAGAATGTGCTAGTCAGTTGCGATGACAAGCATGAAGAACGGTATGCGTACATATGAGGATCACGCCCTTAAGCCAGTTTGATTTCCCTCCCTGTATGACGTAGTTGACGGTCAACACTGCGCAAAAATTCGTTTAATACACAACGAGGTGCTGGCGATAACAAAGAGGATCCTAACCTGAGAAGAATAGAACGAGGGACTCAAAAGGATCGAAAAGGAGAGTAAGTGGTTTGCCCAGGACCCACCCCAAAATAACGGTGAAACTGCAGAGTATGGTCAGCCAACATTACGACGATTGATAAGCTAAATACCTACGGAATGACGAAAAGTGCAATTTGCTGTCAACAAGGGCCACATATTAGTACAGATTGATGGCGGAGAGAGAATACGGCAATACATACGATACTCGAACCCATCGCGTTACCAAGGAGCACCGTCAAATTGTCCTCGACCGGATCCTCGACTGGAACCATAAGGTCGATGATATCCCAGTACTCTGTGAATGCAGAACCAAATGTTGAATTGGCGGAATACACAAATGATCGAGTTTGGAGAGATGACTTACCAGCTGCGTTTCCCGCGTTTGGCAGAAGGATGAGAC
Organism: Russula sp. MG48; assembly: GCA_003313725.1. Taxonomy (NCBI): domain Eukaryota; kingdom Fungi; phylum Basidiomycota; class Agaricomycetes; order Russulales; family Russulaceae; genus Russula; species Russula sp. MG48. The sequence goes on along the minus strand of QLOS01001194.1, from coordinate 802 downwards.
TAACGAAGGTTACGTTTATGTGACTGCTAAGATCGTCCATGGAATCAAAGAGAGCTTCAGCAGTGATAGCAACAGCCTGCTCCATAGGATCAGCTCTAGGACCGGTCAGTAGAGTGGAGTATCGACAGACCACAGCTACGAGAAGAAAAAGGCCAATTGTGACGGGTAGATTCATATGGGGTACCGAAACCCCCTTTTCTTCTTCTACCGGCCCTGCCTCCAATGAGCGTACACCCCTCTGACACTTCTTACGATTTGTTCCGTCATTGTGTGAGCTGAAACCGGCAAGTGTCCTCTGGCGACGAATATGGTGTTTGCGGGCGAGGGTGGGTGAATATGCGACGGTCTCCTGGACGTTTGGATTGCTGGGTTCGAATAGAGCTCTATGCGAAATAAGTTGAAAGATAAGGTAACATGAATAGGCTAGAGATGATAGAATAGTTATGACGGAGTGACACGAGACCCGGAAAGAAGACTCACCGAAAAGCAGAATAATCGCAACCTAGTCGAACAGCCATCAGTTAGTGAGGACAATACACAGAAAAAAGACCCACGGACGCCATGGCTAATCGAAAGGATGTCCCGGACTTCTATCGCGTTTTTTGAAGGATTGGTGCCACCGGTTGGTTGAAATGCATTGTAGAATGCAGCCGGAAGTAGCACGGCAATCACGCTCAGGGTAAGCAAGCATGAGTTTATTTCAGCAGCACCTGTTACAGATCATGAATAAGGTACACTGCACCCGATTTAGCATTAGTAGACGGTACACGCACTTTTGTTAAAGCGCTGTTCTTTGAAACGA
>QLOS01001193.1:0-20224 GCA_003313725.1 Russula sp. MG48 | reverse complement strand
AGCAGGGAAGAATCCCCCCTCGCGTCGAGGAAAACCTGCGCATTCTAAGGTCTCAGCAGAGACCCCATCAGACCAGGAGAGACCCACCTCCACCTTATGTTCCTAACCAACCGCGTCAGTTTTATTCAAATCAAAATGAGCAGCCGTGTAGTTACCTTCCCTCTCAATGAGGACGAGGGCGTGGCAGTTCCCGTGCGAACTCTGGAAGACCTCCCTCTGCACGTGAAGGGACGGGCATATTGGGTCAACCACCACGACAACCCCGCTAAAAACTCCTACGCCATCGAAGATACCAAGGGGAAGGAGTGGGCCATCGAGTTTATAAATCATGAATGGTACACCTTGAAGTGGCGCAACCACCGCTACGAGTCTTGTAGGAAAGCACGTATCGAGTGCTATGACCATGGACTTGGGTGGTGGGAACCGACCGACCCAGCACATCCAGACTATGTGCAACCTGTAATTGACCCTCACTCCCCACATGGTGTCCAGGTGGAAGAAAGTGGAGACGACGACAAAAAGGAGGAAAAATACAAGGATCCTGGGAGCGTGGATGAAAGCCCAGCTGAAGAAAAGGATATTGTGCTGCGTGACTTTGGATCCCCCATGCCTGGAGAATGGCAACCTGCAAAAGATATTGACGACCGGATCTTAGCATCCACTGTTGAAACAATGGTGGACATAGGCGGTCGAGACTGGGAAAACGTCCCCAAGCCAGACCTAGGACGAGGCATATTTCCTATTAGGGGTTATCTGGCAGAAAAAGAAATAAAACACACTGCACCTCCCCCGCGCAGCGCCTTGATAGGTTGGGCCGCACTAGGGACTTCCACGATGGTAGTCAATCCCGCCTTTGCTCCTGCGCGACCCGCCAGTGCGGCCACGCGCATCCGTGGCAGCAGTGGCGGTAGCGGCGGTGGTGGCGGCAGGAGCGCGCCCCCCGGTGGTGGAGCTCCCGCAGGTGGCAGAAGTGGACCTCCCGGTGGCAGTGGCGGCGGCAGTGGTGGAGGTGGCCGTCCCCCAAGTCCTGCGACTGCGGCACTGCATGGCGGAGGCAACAGCGGCATGAAAGGAAATCCACCTGAGATCTTCACCAGCGATCGCGCAAAAAGTGACCAGTTCCTGGAAGACTTCACGATCTATCAACTAGCCAACCAAGGGACACACACCATGAGGGTACCTTTGGAAAGAGTAGCCCTGGCCCTCAGTTATATCAAAGGGAAAAACGTCCTAGATTGGCAATCACGGATGTTGAAGGAAATGTTCAGGCTCACGCGCGGCACGCACGCCCTCCTGCCCGAGAGCGAGATTCTGTGGGGAGTATTCCTCAGGAGTTTCAGTAACACCTTTACGGACACCACCAAAAAGCAAACTGCTCACCAAAAGTTCATGGACTGCCGCATGAAGGGCGATGATCTTGACAACTACCTGGCCAAGTTCGAACACTGGCGCAGCGAGGCCGAGTGGGGCGAAAATGATGCTGGCACCATCACTCAGTTTAGGTGCAGCCTCAAAGACGGTCTCCACAAAGCCATCTTGGAGAAGGTATCCCCGCGCCCCGTCTTGCTGATCGAGTGGATGAACACAGCACGTGACCAACATGAACTGTGGGCCGAAGTAAAGGCCAGCATCAGTGGCTACTGAGTCAAGGACCCCACTGCAAATGCACAGCGGTGGCACCAAGCCCTTGGTAAGCCACCAGTCCTGGATATGCGCAAGAAAAGTCAGGTCACGCCCATGGATGTGGACAGCACGGAAGTGCGCGCCCTAACCGCCAAGGAGCGCAAGCAGCTCAGCGCGGAAGGGCATTGTTATGCTCAGCCTTGGGCGTTCTAAGCGACTTGCTTATTGGTGACTTGGTTCAGCCCAAGTCCTGCTTCTCTAGTAGTGCTGCGTGCACTATGGACATTTGGACAATGTTCTTCTCTTGTTTGCAATGGCACAAGACGTAGGCCAACAGAGGTGCACTGATGCACAAGTGGCGCAAGCACAAAGGAGTGCACAAGCGCAAAGGTGTTCAAGACCAAGGGTTCCCTGAATACAAGGGAGGAGAAAGGAGGGATAGAGCAAAGAGCGGAGTGTACTGGTGGTCCTTGAAGGTCTGTTCTGGTTCGTTCTAACCTTGGGGTACTTCCCACTGCAGGGATTCCAAGGGTCAAGTAGGCTGAATTGTCAAAGAGGTCGAGTCTGTCTGCTACATGACAGAGATGCGTACTACTTATAGTAAACCAGTCAGGCCCCTATTAGGAGGGACGCGTAAGTGTCAGGGCATAGGGCCCATGTCGTCCTAAGAGTCCAGAGCACACGCCATAAGGGCGCGGCAGCGTTCTAGTTCAATCTGATGGACGCGCGTACAGTATGATGTCAAGGGTCAGTCCAGATGTCCAATCAGCTAAGAGTCCGTTATCGTAAGGACGCGCGGCCTGCATCCACGCCGGAACACGTCTGCACTGCACCCTAGGACCTAGGAAACACGCCGTCAGCGTGCTGTGATGTGCCGAGGTGATGTGCTGCACGCCTGCACCTGCAGGTGCCATGTGGGTACCACAACCATGTGCTCGTAGCATGAGGCTAGGAGCTCCTTCCTAATCAGTCCAAATCAATGTCCATACCAATGTCCGTAGTGTAGCCAGTCTGCATTCAATGTAGGGCCTCCCAGGGAGGTCCTGATTCCATCCTTGTCTTGTCAGGTAACCAGCCGCAAGTCCCAGAGACCGCATAATGGCTGGGTCAGTGCGCAAAGGCAGTGTGATCGTAACAGGCGTTGCTTCTACTGCCGAAAGCTAGGACACATCACCAAGGACTGTGCCAAAAAGAAAGAGGACCAGAAAAACTCACCTGGTCCCAAAACAGAGGGGACGTGCGGCTGCCAAGGGATGAGCGCGTGCACGGCAGAGGTCGAAGAGAAGGACCCGGCCAACGAAGTGGAAGCCATGATAAACAAAATAGGTCAGCTAGGAGAAAAGGAACGAGAAGCCATGATCGACCAACTTGTGATGAAGGGTTTTTAAAGAGCTCTGACCCCCAGTCTGCCTGGGTCAGAGTGCGTCGTCTGAGCATCATGTATATCAGTGAAAAAGACTCAATAATAGTGGATTTCACCTTTACATGTGCTAGAGGAACGGCAGACAAACGCGCACTTGTGGATAGCGGCACAACCAAAAATTTCATGGACCAGCGCATGGTAGATCGCCTTGGAATTGGCCTAAGGAAACTCCCAGCTCCCAGAAGAGTCTTCAATGTAGATGGAACTGAAAACAGAAAAGGATCACTCACCCATTACTGTGTCCTGAGGGTCCAGAAGGGAGAACAAGAAACGCTCCAAAAGTTCTATGTCACCAGTCTGGGAAGCGACCGCGTGATCTTGGGGTACCCTTGGCTCAGAGAATTCAACCCAAGTATTGATTGGGCCAATGGGATCATTTGAGGCCCCCTGGTTTGAATGGAGACCGCCCTCTTCAAATGGGCTAGGCGGCGGACGCTGGGGCACATCATCCAGGTGGCACACGCAGAAGAAGCATGGGAAGAGGGGGATGAAATCATCGCCTTTGTTCGCCCTCTCCCCACACACCAAAGAAAAGAACCAAATAAAAACAAACAACTGGTTGAACCAGCTCCCGGTTTGCCGGTGCAATACCACAAGTTTGCGCGCTTGTTCAATGAAGCCACGTCACGGCGCTTTCTGCCGGCCCGACCCGAGGATCACATGATCAGACTCAAACCAGGGGCCCCTCACACTATCAACTGCAAGGTATACCCCTTGACTTGCACGGAAATTGAAGCAGAGAAAATTTTTGTGACAACCAACAAGGAACTGGGGCGCATAGTAGAGAGTGACTTGCCCTGGGGTGTCCCTTTCTTTTTCATTAAAAAGAAAGATGGAACTTTGCGTCCAATACAAGACTACAGGGAAGTGAACTCCTGGACAGAGCGTGATGTCTATCCCATGCCACGCATCGAACAGATTCTAGAGGAACTTCATGGGAAAGTACTGTTCACCACTATGGATGTGTGTTACGCTTTTTCACCCCTGTCCTGTATAAGACCCCTTGACCGTCTTGAACCTACTGTTACGATTTGGACCACTTACCTGTACTTTTTCATTGCCCAGTACCCTTACCCTCTACCCTGCCGCCTCTGGGCAGCCCTATGCTTACTGACCACTTGCTGTGGTGCCCTGTACCCTATACTATGACGCGTCCCCTCTACCCTACCCTGTGCCCATGCCAGTGACCTCATTACTTACTATGACGCACTCTTACCTACCCTTGACCCTACTAAGTACTTATAGTGCGTCGCCTTGCCTCTATGTACCTCAGACTCGACTTCTTGAGCAATCAAGCTAGTTCTACCCGTTCTGAAGCTCGAGTTCCTCCCAGGGACTTCCCTTGTGCGACCTCGAGCCTTCACTGCTTCTCTAGGCATGGGAGTGATAGGACTCTTTGTTCTAACCACTCCGTCGCCTTGACAAGTTGTCCCTTCTCTCTCTGGGCTCAGCAGGTACTGGTTAACTCGACCAAGTAACTGCCCAGACCAGAAAGACTGTCCTCTCGCACTCGTGCATTGCCTGCACTCGTGCACTTGTGAACCACACTTCGCCTGCGCGTTCCAGGCCCTCCAGAGTCTCTCAGAAGCCTAGGCTTGGGCTAGACCAAGCCAAGACACCACCAGACGCACACGTCGTGCAGTAGGCCACGCTTGAGCCTAACACCTACGACCACAGTACCGTACGTAACTCATGTGACTCGATAGGAAGCCTGCTCTTGCGACCCTGGACTATATAAGGTAGCCTAGACTGTAGTAGTACCTCTAGGCTTATTCTCTTGTACCAATACCAAGCTACGCTCTGGCCCTTGGTGGCTATCCATATTCCCCTCTCATCTTGTGAACCCTCAGATCCTCAGGCCGATTGCCTGACTTTGACTCTCCGGCATTGAACCCTGGCCTTAGGGTTGTGCGCATAAGGGGACCGCCACTGCTTACGTCCCTAATCTCGAGGGCCTAGCAGTGTCTGAGTCAACTCCATAGACTCAGCAAACAGACCGACATCGATACGCTCAGAGCTCGAGCGTAACAATGTGCGAGATGGCTACAACAACATATGAGTGCGGCCTGAGGATCACTGGAAGGCCGCCTTCAAGACGCCTAGTGGACTCTATGAGCCTACGGTTATGTTCTTTGGGATGACCAACGCGCCAGCTACTTTCCAATGGACCATGGACCAGGTCCTGGGACCAGTTAAAAACCGGTACCCAGGGATGGTCTTTGTTTACATGGACGACATTCTGGTGGCCACAATGGCAGATCTGAAGCTGCACCGACAAATAGTCACAGAAATCCTGCAGCGGCTTGAAGAAGAGGACTTCTTCCTTAAAATCAGCAAATGCCATTTTGAACAGGCCATTGTAGACTACTTGGGGATAAGGATTGAAGGCGGAGTTATCAAAATCAACCCCACCAAGTGGGATGGACTCGCAGCATGGCCAGAAGTGTTGCGTAACTTGAGGGAGGTTTGGAGCACCCTGGGAGTGTTTGGGTACCAGAGAACCTTCATTCCAGGATATGCAGAAATCATGCGGCTGGTGCAGCGCCTCACCAAAAAGGGAGTAGATTTTGTTTGGACTCCTGAATGCACCAATGCCATCCACACTGTGAAACGGATCATTACAAGTGATCTGGTGTTGCGCCGTCCAAACTATGACCTTCCATTTATCCTGGAGGTAGACGCCTCACAATATGCCCTGGGAGCGATCTTGTACCAGCAGGAAGGGACGCGTCGCCCCCAAGCAGTGGGGTATTACTCTAAAAGCCTCATACCAGCAGAAAGGGGGTATGATGTATACGATAGGGAACTTCTGGTGCTAGTGAAAGGATTAGAACACTGGCGCCATATACTGTTGGGGTCCCCACTTGTCACGCGAGTGTACACTGACCACAAGAACCTCCAATACTATCGGCAACCCCAGAAACTCAACAGACAGGTAGCCCGGTACATCCCGCGATTGGCAGAATACAATTTTGAACTCGTGCACAAGCCAGGTGCGACTAACCGAGCCGACCACCTGTCGTGGCGACCAGGACTGGACCATGGAGACCGAGACAACGAAGAGGTGATAGTCTTACCTGATCGCCTGTTCTGCCAGGCACTGTCGTTGCAAGAAATGGAAGGAGAAGTGATTGAGGCACAGAAGAAGGCTAGCACACAAATGGAAGAATGGAAGGAAGAGAACAATCTGACAGCGACTGAGCAAGGCTGGACCAAGAGTGACCACATGGTGGTCCCAGAGGATGTGGAACTGTGAAGGAGACTGCTGGCAGGGTACCACGACCACGCACTGGCAGGCCACCCTGGAATCGCCAACACATTCAAAGCAATTGCAAGGGACTATTGGTGGCCTGGACTTCGAGGGTTTGTGGGAGCTTATGTGAAGGGATGCGTGACTTGCCAGAGCACCAAGCCAGGGACCACCAAACCTCATGTTCCCCTCTTCCCAATCACTGCCCAGGAGTCCAGTACCCCATTTGCGACAGTCGCCATGGACCTGATAGTGGATCTTCCCCCTTCCCAAGGATATGACTCGATCCTTACCATTACTGACCATGATGTCTCTAAGGCGGCAATCTTTCTCCCCTGTAACAAAACGATCAGGGGTGCGGGCGTGGCGACCCTCTACGCCCAACATGTCTTCCCCCATTTCGGAGTTCCCAAGAAGGTGATCTCGGATAGAGATCCGCATTTCACCTCACACTTCTCCCGAGAACTCTGCCGACTACTAGGGATAGACCAAAATATTAGCAGTGCCTACCACCCTCAAACGGACGGACAATCAGAACGAACCAATCAGTGGCTGGAACAGTATCTATGTGTGTATGGAAACTTCCAGCAAGACGACTGGGCATGATGGTTACCTTTGGCGCAGTTTGTGCACAATGCCTGGCCTAGCGCCACCACAGGGTTCACCCCCTTCGAACTTCTGATCGGACATACCCCATGGATCCATGAACCAGGAGCCATCCAATCCAGGGCTCCCGAAGTGGAAAAAAGGGGGACGCAGTTGAAGGAAGTTAGGGAGAGGGCACAAGATGCTATACGTCATGCACAAAAATTAGTATTGATGCAAAATACGCGAAGGGAGGGAACAAGACCCTTCAAGCCGTTCCTGGAAGGAGATAAGGTGTGGCTAGAAGGAAGGAACCTTAGGTTATCACACCCCACCGCCAAGTTGGCCGCCAAGAGGTATGGTCCCTTCCGAGTCGCCAAAGTCATCTCCCCAGTGGTGTACCGGCTGGAGATTCCCACATCTTGGAAGATCTTTAACACCTTTCATGCGTCACTCCTGTCCCCTTACCAGGAAACGGAAGAACACAGTCCCAATTTCCTGGAACCACCACCCGATCTGATCGAAGGTGAAGAGCACTACGAAGTGGAAGAGGTCCTAGGGGCAAAGAAGGTGTGACGGAAATTACATTTCCTGATCAAGTGGAAGGGATATGCCGAAGCGCACAACACCTGGGAACCTGCAGGGAATGTGAATGCGCCAGAACTTGTGAAGGAGTTTTACCAAAAGAATCCTTGGGCGGTAAGGATGATGTATTTAAGCAAGGAAGGAGGAGTGGAGGAGAGCATGAACTCTTCGCCTTCTCCCCCTCTTCGCCATCCCTCTCCCCCTCGCATCTCTGTCAGCAGCGCCACCCATGCCCAGAACCAAGAGGGCATCGAAGAAGTCCTCGACGGCACAGTGCCTAGCGTTGCCCTCTGGTACGACGACAGCTCTCCCTACACGTCACAAGCTACCTGCATTGAAGCCGCCAAAACGATGTATGATGACTTCCAGCATGACCCGGTACCATGCTCCCCCTCTTCAGACAACGCCGCCTCTCTCGCCGCCCTCACCAGCACCCGAGACCAGGCGAGACATGGCGCGGCTGCGTCCCTGGCCCACATACAACCGGGCCGTCTACGCCGATTCCTATCAACGCCGCGCATTGAGCGAGCCGCTGGAGAACAGCGCGGTACTGGCACCCCTCCCCCTGCTCAGCTGCCAAGTACTCCTGACGCCGTGGGGGGAGCCACTCGGAGCAGAGGTGATGAAATACCCCCCACATGGGGTTTGGAAGGAGAAGAAGGAATGGATCCGGGCTCAAAAGAAGTGGAGCCAGACCTTTGGGAACAGTATGACCCCTCTGACCACGATGCCGGCGATGGATTGTACCCTGACGTAAGCGACCCTACTTGCCTAAGGAGGGGGGCTATGCCACAGTGTGGACTTAGCTTACTATGTTTTCCTTTCATTTTTCGCCTCTCCTGTCATGTGACCAAGCTGTCACATGACCTCCCTGGTTCCCCTTCCCGCCGGGAGCCTCCGGGCCGAACCGGCAGGGGAACGCGTCACTTTTGACTCACGCGCGACCATTTTACTATATGTTTGACTCACATGTACATTTTCTTACTCATTCACCTACTTACTTACTAAGGAGGTGACGCGTCGGGCTGATGCGTCCCCAGAGGTCAGTAGATAAAAGGGGCACGAAGCTGGAGTTGCTCTCCAGCTTCTAGCTTAGTTCTTGACTCCTACTAGCTCTCGTACTTCTTATCGCAATCGCAGACTTGTCAAACCTCTCCTGCCTAAGTCTCGTGCCTGATCTCCTCTCTTATCTCAAATCTCATGAAGGAAAGACCGTAACTCTGCACGAAGCAACCTTGCGCAGAGTCACGATCTTATCTTCACTCTTGAACTCTTGATCTTGACTTGGAGTATTGACACGAGTCGACTTCAAGTAGACGCTCTCACTAGTGAGCGTAACAGCAATTGCCTCCTTGCCTGTGTCCTCCTAGCGCCTGTTGCCAGCGTGAGGATCGTCCCCCTGAGCATGGGAAGTGGTCTCCTAGGGCCACTTTGGTCTCGATGTATGAGGCATGTTGGATTCTTGCTGCCTCGTACCATTGGGCTAAGGTGACTGGTTGAGGGTTTGTTCTTTCTATTATTGCTCATGCGAGGCCGTTTTTGATCCCTCTTTTAAACAGGAGGATGGTTCCTTGTGCATCCATCTCCCAACCCGCCTTGTGATGCAGGCATTCGAATGATGTGATGTAGGTATTGAGATCTTCTCCCTGCATTTTCAAGGATAGGAGGCTACTCAACGTGTCCTCCTTCCTGGTGGTATCGGTGAATGCGTTTATAAATCAGTCGTTGAACCATGTCCAGTGGGTTTCATCTTCTCTTGGGATTCCTGCATTGACACGTGCTTGTAGTTCCACAGCATGCATGTGCACCTGTTACGATTGCACCACCTTTGCGCACTGACCCAGCCATTACGTGGTCTCTGGGACCTGTGGCTGGTTACCTGGCAAGACAAGGATGGAATCAGGACCTCCCTGGGAGGTCCTACATTGAATGCAGACTGGCTACCTTACAGACATTGGTATGGATATTGATTTGGACTGATTAGGAAGGAGCTCCTAGCCTCATGCTATGAGTGCATGATTGTGGTACCCACATGGCACCTGCAGGTGCAGGCGTGCAGCACATCACCTCAGCACATCACAGCACACTGAAGGCGTGTTTCCTAGGTCCTAGGGTGTAGTGCAGACGTATTCCAGCGTGGATGCAGGCCGCGCGTCCTTACGATAACGGACTCTTAGCTGATTGGACAATCTGGACTGACCCTTGACATCATACTATATGCACGTCCATCAGATTAAACTAGAACGCTGCCGCGCCCTTATGGCGTATGCTCTGGACTCTTATGACGACATGGGCCCTATGCCCTGACACTTACGCGTCCCTCTTGATAGGGGCCTGACTGGTTTACTATAAGTAGTACGCATTTCTGTCATGTAGCAGACAGACTCGACCTCTTTAACAATCCAGCCTACTTGAACCTTGGAATCCCAGCAGTGGGAAGCACCCCAAGGATAGAACGAACCAGAACAGACCTTCAAGGGTCACCAGTACACTCCGCTCTTTGCTCTATCCCTCCTTCTCCCCCCCTTGTATTCAGGGAACCCTTGATCTTGAACCCCCTTGCGCTTGTGCACTCCACTGTGCTTGTGCCACTTGTGCATTAGTGCACCTCTGTTGGCCTATGTCTTGTGCCACTGCAAACAAGAGAAGAACCTTATCCAAATGTCCACAGTGCACGCAGCACTACCATGAAGCAGGACTTGGGCTGAACCAAGTCACCAATAAGCAAGTCGCTTAGAACGCCCAAGGCTGAGCATAACAGCACCCAGTCATTAACTTTTGGTCCTTTCATGTATGACATACACATGAGGACACGTCGGTATGGGTTTTGCATTACTGGTTTGTCATGATTAATCATTTGGTATAGTGTGAACTCTTGGCCGAATATGTCAGATTTGTCACGCATTCCATCATAGATTTGCAGTTCCTTGCCGTGGAGGCCTCCTCCATTTGCTCCAGGTGCGGGAGCAGCTGCAGTGGCAGGTTGCCCACCACCGCCTCCCCTGCCTCCCCCGCCGCTGCCACCTCCTGTGGCGCTGCCGGCAGGTTGTCTGCCACCACCACCTCCTCTGCCACCACCTCCACCACCGCTGCTGCCTCCACCACCACTGCCTCTGCTGCCATCACCTCCACCGCCTCCACTGCTACTACCGCTGCCTTGCATTCCACTACTTTGTGCAGATGCTTGGCTTTGGCCTTGTATCTGGAGGGTTGTTTGTGGTGGGAGAGTGGTCATTGTTGCAGCTGCTGAGGAGATTTGAAGGGGGGCAAGGCCAAGAGGATGGGTGATTTGTGGGGGTGGTTCTATGTCAATTAACATTTGTTGAATGCTAGACATGCTGCTTGTTTGGAATAATTCAGGTTCCAGTGCCTTGAACAAAAAGTCTGTTGGCGTGTGTGCGTATTCAAGTTCTTGTTCTATTTCAGTTCCTAGGTGTGTGCGGTCATGCTCTTCTTCAGCGTTTAACTCAGTTTGGAAGTTTGCCTCAAGGAGGGCTATACTAAGGTTGAATTCTTGTTCTGGTGATTCAGTAGTCGTTGTCTGTGTTCGTGCTTCATCTGAGTCACTTCAATCCGTTGTGATTCTTTCCTCAATAGGTGATATTCATGGTTGTGTGAAACTTGGTCCTGTGTGATCCGTTCATTCCCACTGCCTGAGTCCTAATCTTTGTTGCTCGTTTTCTGGTAGTTTCCAGTCTGGGCGGGTTCGATAATGTCCTTCCACCCAACTAATTAAGTACCAGTAGTCGTTGATAAGCTCGATGTAATATTCTGCTTCATTTTCGTTGGTAATGTAGTATGAGCTTTGTTCTTCGTGTGCAAACTCAGCCCACTGTGCGTGTCCTTTTACGTGCACCAGGAGGTCGTCAGTTTCTCTAGTATTGACGATAAATGGTCCTCCATCCTTAGGGAGGGTGATTCTTATTGACGCCATGGTGATAATGTTGTGTATTCAACGTGGCCTGGTATCGAGAGGTAGAGTCTCAACTTATGTCACGGCTTTGAGGGGCTGTGGCTCAAAGTGAGCCCATTTCAAAAGTCATGTGACTTGCATGCGTTGACATGAAGTCCTTGATATGTGTGTGTGACTTGCAACTGTTGTAGCACAGTTGGCTAAGCTTCGAAGCGGCTAATTGAGCTGGAGTGAGGGTGAGAATAGAAGGGAAAAGTCACACAGCAAAGTGGGAGATTAGACAACTCGAATTGCAGATGAAGTTGAGACTGAGGGTCTCAACTTCATAACTAAGACCATTTATACACTCTGGTTGCCTCACTCGGCTGACCAGTCTCAATCATATCCAGAACGAAAGGGGTAGTATGTACAGTAATACCCTTTCCTCTTTGACCAAAGAGGAACTCTGTACAGTAATACCCTTACCAGACTCGGAACGTGTACAGTAAGCAAATCGGGCGCAGGTCACATGATCAGGCATAGCAGTCACGGAATCAAAGATGAAACACGGAAATACAGTACATTGGTCCGCTAATTGTAACAGGTTCTGCTGCTTCTGTTGGGCGAGGATACCTTGCTTGATCTGCCAATGGACGTGATTGGTGCACGTGGCATGCTTCCATTCCTCCCATGTCATAGGGACAGGCCTTTCTTTGAGGCAGGCCCTAAGGAGTCTGGGGTTGAGGCCCTTCCAGAAATACCAGACCACCACAGGGTTGTTTGGTTCAAGGTTTCCTCTCTCTGCGAGCTCTTTGAACCTGACAATGTAGCTGTCAATGCCTTCTTGTGGGCTCATCCTGATTCCCATGAGCTCTTGCTGCGCTTTCTAGGGGGCTGAGATGTCCACATAGTCAAGGAGGAATCTGGTTTTGAAGGAGTCCCACAGATGGTCATCTTGTATGGTGCCCCTGGAGACTTGCTGTAGCCATTTCATGCGTTGGCGTGCCCAGCCATCCACCTGTGGTCCCTTGATGAGGGTGAGGGCATGTGCGACGTGGTTGTCTTCTTGTGTGATCACTGTGGACCTTCTGTTCAGGAAGTGGTAGTTCTCGAGCTCCAGCATCCATTGCCGAGCCATCTTTCGTCCTTCTTTGCCCCCTCTGAAGGGTTCTGGGGGTTGGCCCACTAGTTTCACATCCACACCTTGTGGGGCTGGGGCGTCAAGGTCAAATCCTGGGAATCTGGGTGGCTCTTCCCCAGGTGGTCCTACTCTGAGTGGTCCTCCTCCTGGGTAGCCTCCACCTCCTCCTGGCAGTCCTCTGCCTCCTCCTGGTGGTCCTCCACCTCCTCCTGGTGGTCCTCCGCCTCCTGCTGGCAGTCCTCCACCTCCTCCACAAGGTGGGTCAGCATGGGGCTCTGCTGGGGTGAATGGATTAACCCTGGCGATGTCAGCATACATCTGGCCGACTGCAAGGGCGAAACGCAGTGGGGCAATGGTGTGGGTGCTCATAACTTGCACTGGGTCTCTTTCTTCTTTGATTGGGCTTGGGTCCCTAACTTCTTGGCGTGCTGCACCTTCTAGTGCTCCTCCTACCACCGATGTAAAGGCAGTAGTGTCATCTCCCAAGTCTTCTGACTCCTGTGGTTCCCCTAGTACTGGGAAGCGAGTCTTTGCGTTTGCATACACAAAGTGTTTGTTAGTTTTGTTGTCGTATGCAACTTCGTACCAGGCACCTGCTATGTGGTGTACTGGGTATGCTCCAACCTTGGTTCGTCTAGGAAGGAGGGCAAGGAAGTAGTGTCCTGTCCACGGGATCGTTCCTTCAAAGTGTGTTGATTCTGTTCCTTCATGCAGGAAGAGGACTCTCTGGTCGTCTTTCTTATCATCCTGCACACAGACAGAGAGCATGAATGGTTTAAACTTGTGTTCTATGGGTGAATCCACGATGGTGCTCGGGCCTGCGGCCTCTGGTTGACTGGGTAAGTCTGTTCTAAACTTCTAATGTCACACCCACCGAGTGAGCATACCTCCACAGGCAAAGGAGGGGGCATAGGCGATGCTGGTGACTGAGGCCTCAAAGATAAGAGGTCTGTATACCTCTTGCATGCAGGCGTGCTCTTGTGACATCTGATAGTAAGCTTTCCCTTGCCCTTGAGCATACGCTAGTGCTCTACAAGGGGGCGCGTGAAGTCTGGCAATTGGCCAGAGGAACTGTGGTTCACAAGTGAAGGAGGGGGACTGTCCACAGGCTGAGATTACAAGAGAACAGACTTAAGGTCTGTCCTAGGCAAACTGGGCGATATAAGTACATGAAGGCATGACTCATAGGGAGTCAGAATGAGTCATGGTGCCCCTAGGACACCGCTACTAGTACACAGTCATTTGGAGTCATTGTACAGTATGAGTCAGTAAGTGCTGAGGCAGCGCATGTGTAGAGGTGTGCAGATGTAGCACTAGTGGATGCATGTCAGACCCGACAGCCCGTCAGGCCATGTGGTAATCGTACAGAGCGAGACAGGAAGGCATGGGTGGAGTCACGGGCTGTAGGGGCCCGGCAGTTCACAGGCGAAGCACAGAGAGCAGTAGGCAGTAAGAATGAAAAGAAATAAAGCGTACAGTGAAGCGGGAGCGTAACAGAAAGAGCAGGATGCCTACAGGAAGCTAATGGACCTCCAGATGCAAGGAAACGACATCAATGGCTACATCGCAGCCTTTGATCACTATATACTCACATCAGGATGGTCCCCCACAGACAGAGGAACTTTGGATATCTTCAAAAAGGGTCTGCAATGAGGAATTGTGCTCAAAGTCCTTGACAGGGAGAACATCCCCACCACTCTGGATGCATGGAAGGAGGCAGCCTGCAAGGAAGTCCTGAGGGCTGCCCAGAAGCTAGCAGAACTAGGGCCCAACCTGTTACGCTCAGCCTTGGGCGTTCTAAGCGACTTGCTTATCGGTGACTTGGTTCAGCCCAAGTCCTGCTTCGTAGTAGTGCTGCGTGCACTGTGGACGTTTGAATAAGGTTCTTCTCTTGTTTACAATGGCACAAGACGTAGGCCAACAGAGGTGCACTAATGCACAAGTGGCGCAAGCACAAATGAGTGCACAAGCGCAAGGGGGTTCAAGACCAAGGGTTCCCTGAATACAAGGGAGGAGAAAGAGTGATAGAGCAAAGAGCGGAGTGTACTGGTGATCCTTGAAGGTCTGTTCTGGTTCGTTCTAACCTTGGGGTGCTTCCCACTGCAGGGATTCCAAGGGTCAAGTAGGCTGAATTGTCAAAGAGGTCGAGTCTGTGTGCTACATGACAGAAATGTGTACTACTTATAGTAAATCAGTCAGGCCCCTATTAAGAGGGACGCGTAAGTGTCAGGGCATAGGGCCCATGTCGTCATAAGAGTCCAGAGCACACGCCATAAGGGCGCGGCAGCGTTCTAGTTCAATCTGATGGACGCGCATATAGTATGATGTCGAGGGTCAGTCCAAGTGTCCAATCAGCTAAGGAACCGTTATCGTAAGGACGCGCGGCCTGCATCCACGCCGGAACACGTCTGCACTGCACCCTAGGACCTAGGGAACACGCCTTCAGCGTGCTGTGATGTGCTGAGGTGATGTGCTGCACGCCTGCACCTGCAGGTGCCATGTGGGTACCACAACCATGCGCTCGTAGCATGAGGCTAGGAGCTCCTTCCTAATCAGTCCAAATCAATGTCCATACCAATGTCCGTAGTGTAGCCAGTCTGCATTCAATGTAGGGCCTCCCAGGGAGGTCCTGATTCCATCCTTGTCTTGTCAGGTAACCAGCCGCAAGTCCCAGAGACTGCGTGATGGCTGGGTCAGTGCGCAAAGGCAGCGCGATCGTAACACAACCCCAACATTCCCCACTCCAACCCTTGCCCCCATTTCATCCCCAGAAGCACCCCTGTGCCAATGCAACCCAATAGGAACAATATCCCTGTCCCCATGGAGGTTGACGCCAACCGCATGGGAGGGCCACTGTTGGATGCAGAGAAGAAGAGGCTCATGGAAGAGTGAAAGTTCTTCTACTGCAAGGAAATAGGGCACCGTGCTGCGCAATGCAGTAAAAAGCCAAGGCATCATGGACAGCCACTGCCACCCAGGGCCAGGGTAGTGGAAGCAGACAGTCAGGTGGCCCCCAGCATCACCCCAGAGGACAGTGCCAGCCAAATGATGCAGTCTGACCTCATCTCACAGCTGCGCTCCATGAACACCACAGAGCACACTGCCATGTTCGACCATGTTACAATCTGGACTGCTTACCTGTACTTTTTCATTGCCCTGTACCCTTACCCTCTACCCTGCCGCCTCTGGGCAGCTCTATGCTTACTGACCACTTGCTGTGGTGCCCTGTACCCTGTACCATGACGCGTCCCCTCTACCCTACCCTGTGCCCATACCAGTGACATCATTACTTACTATGATGCACTCTTACCTACCCTTGACCCTGCTAAGTACTTATAGTGCGTCGCCTTGCCTCTATGTACCTCAGACTCAACTTCTTGAGCAATCAAGCTAGTTCTACCCGTTCTGAAGCTCAAGTTCCTCCCAGGGACTTCCCTAGTGCGACCTCGAGCCTTCACTGCTTCTCTAGGTGTGGGAGTGATAGGACTCTTTGTTCTAACCACTCCGTCGCCTTGACAAGTTGTCCCTCCTCTCTCTGGGCTCAGCAGGTACTGGTTAACTCGACCAAGTAACTGCCCAGACCAGAAAGACAGTCCTCTCACACTCGTGCACTTGTAAAACACACTTCGCCTGCATGTTCCAGGCCCTCCAGAGTCTCTCAGAAGCCTAGGCTTGGGCTAGACCAAGCCAAGACACCACCAGACGCACACATTGTGCAGTAGGTCGCGCTTGAGCCTAACATTAAGTCGAGTCTCCTCCAACCACAGTGGCTTCCTACTCAGCTCAAGAGGAAGAAGACCCGGACCTAGAAGAAGGATTTACTCATCGAGACCTCCAGGATCCCCCTCCTGATTGGCCTGATGATTATTTCATCTATGACAGAAGAGAAGAAGACAATCTTCTCCCTCACGTCAGAGGATCAGCATATTGGAGAGAGGACCACCTCGGAGCAGGCTATTGGGTCAGATACTTCAACGGAAGAAGAGGTGCAGTAGAATTCGACCAGGAAGAGAATAGGTGGTTCCCCCTATTCTTCATCAACGGAAACACATACACATCAGAACCACTTGCCCTCACAAGAGAACAGGAACAGGCTGTAGGCCTAGGACACCTCCAACCAGGAGATCCACGACAAGAACTTGACACAGACACTTCAGGATCATTCCAGTCCCCCCCCAGTGAACCCCCTACGCTTCTAGGCATTGTAGGAGAACTTATCCCACCAGAAGAACAGTCCCCCATCACACTCCTCGTCCCCTCTCACCCTATTGAACAACCTCCTGCCACTTTACACCCCCTCCCATCCATCATGGCAAATATTGGCCCCCAGCAACAACAACAGCACCAGCAAGCAGCCCAACAAGCCACACTAGCTGCCCCTGCCCCTGCACAAGGCGGAGGAGGCAGACCAATTGGCAATCCCCCAGCTATCTTCACAGGGGATTGCACCAAGGCCAAGACCCTTGTCAGAGAGTTCAATATCTACGCCAGACTGAATGAAGGAACAGAAATCATGGCTAATCCCATGAGAAAGACTCTCCTCGCACTCAGCTTTATCAGAGGAGAGCTAGTTGAAGACTGGGTTGACCTTATGCACATCTGGATTGAAACACAGAGTGCCCTGGACGATCCAAACACGAACCACGTCCAACTCCCCTCTACCAGCAATAACTACTGGCTCCACTACGTCACTGAATTCAACCAGCACTTCCAGGACTCAGCAGAGAAGCAGAATGCAATCGCTGCACTGAGGAACCTCAGAATGGAAGGAAGGGATCTCGATTCCTATCTCACCAAGTTCCGCATACTGGCAGCAAAGGCCAGTTATGGACTTAATGAGGAAGGGACCCTGGAGATCCTAAGGGCTGGACTTCCCGATGAACTGGGAAAAGAAATCATAAAGAAACAGAACCCCCAGTCCTGGGACGAATGGGTGGCAGCTGCACATCAGGAACATGACATCTGGCTCTGCCTCAAAATCCTATACCCAGCCTGGAAGAGCAAGAACTCAGGACGCTCTTGCTTTGGGAAGCCAGAAGGAGAGTGGCGTCGCACCTTTGGGATGAAGCCCAAACCATTCACACCACAACACCAGAACTGAAACAATGCAGTAGTCCCCATGGATGTCAATCGCATTGGCAGGACCCTAACAGACGACGAAAAGCAACGGCTCATGAGGGAAGGCAAGTGCTTCCGATGCAAAGGCAAGGGACACATGTCCAAGGGCTGCCCCTCTCACATTGGATCCACCTCTGCACCCACTAGAGGAACCAACCACTCCCAATCGTCCTCCGGACCCCCTGCATACATCAGAACTGCTGAGGAAGAGGAACCGAAGCAGGAGAAAGAGACAAGGCTAGGAGTCGACAAAGTTATCGACTCAATTAACACTATGACTGCTGAAGAGAAGGAGGAGTTCTTGGAGAAGGCATTCGCCCAGAAGGGTTTTTAGGACGCTCTACCCCGTTGGCCTGGGTACGAGCACTTCGAGTGGACACTGTATTTGTATCACGACAGAGATCTATGGCAATCCCAGTTATTTTACGATCCGCACACTCAATGGCCAAAGACAGAATCCTTATTGACTCTGGAGCTACCTCAAATTGCCTGGACAGGAAGACTGCATTGAGGATGCGCTTCCCTCTCAAGCGATTGGAACAGCCTAAACCAATCAAGAACGTAGATGGGACCCCTAACAAGGCTGGACAAATTACCCATTACTCAGACCTTTTGGTTTGCCTTCAAGGGAAGGAAGAGCTCATGCGCTTCTATATCACGAACCTAGGAGAAGATAGAATGATCCTTGGCTTCCCCTGGTTTGAAGCCTTCAACCCAGCAGTAAATTGGACAAAGGGGACAATGGAGGGACTCCCCATTCACATCATAACGGAGAAAGCAGCAGCACAGAGGCCTCTGTCAGCTACCAAGAAAGCTGGAAGACGCACAGCCTACCCCCTCCAAAAGGGTGAACAGATCTTCGCCTGTGTCATTCCCCCTGAGTTCATCTGAAAGACCACCATCGCCACTGAAATAGCAGTGAAGGAAGCAGCCAAAAGGGAGAAGAAGACTTGGCAACAACTGGTCCCTGACACATACCACAGACACCAGAAAATATTTAGTGAAGAAGAGGCCCGACGCTTCCCTCCATCTCGCTCCTGTGACCATGCAATAAATCTTACCAAGGATGCACCAAAGACACTCAACTGTTGAACCTACCCCCTCACCCTGAAGGAACAAGATGCAGTGGATGATTATGTGGATGACCAGGTCGAAAAGGGATACATATCCCCTTCTGACTCGCCCTATGCATGTCAGATCTTCTTCGTAGCCAAGAAGGATGGCTCTTTCTGCCCTGTACAAGATTTCCGTCGCCTTAACACCTATACCATCCCAGACCGATACCCCATCCCAAACTTAGAAGACCTGACCCGTCGCCTAGCAGGAGCCCAGCTCTTCACAGCCCTGGATGTGAGGGCAGGCTACAACAACATCCGTATTAGAGAGGGAGATCAGTGGAAGGCCGCATTCAAAACCCCTGCTACACAAACTAAGCCCCCAGGACACTGGGAACTGAATGTGATGCCCTTCGGACTATGCAATGCGCCAGCAATGTTCCAGAAGTTCATAAATGAGGTTCTCAAGGACCTCATTGCCACAGGCATGGTGCTATGCTACCTCGACGACATCCTGATTGCCACTACCAATGATATCCCCCTGCACCGAAAAATAGTGCACCAAGTATTGGAACGGCTCATGGCAAATGACCTATACCTAAAACCGGAAAAGTGCACCTTTGAACAGACCCAGGTGGCCTATCTCAGACTCATCATCGGAGATGGAAAGGTTCTCATGGACCCTGCAAAAGTGGAGGCAGTCTGCACCTGGCCTCCCCCTAAAAATGTGCACGAACTCTGTGTCTTCCTAGGCCTCATTGGTTGGCTTCGCCCATTCCTGAAGGGCTTTGCGCACAAGGCGCGACCACTTCATACTCTCACAAAGAAAGGGGAACCCTGGAATTGGATGGAGGAATGCCAAATAGCCTTTGAAGCCCTAAAAGACCTCGCCACTTCGGGCCCAGCCCTCAGACAGCCTGACTTTGAAGCCCCATTCAAAGTAGAAGTAGACGCATCTAATTTCGCCACAGGAGCAGCCCTGTTTCAAAAGGACACAAGGGGAAAGCCACAACCAGTAGCCTTTATCTCGCAAACTCTAAACCAAGCAGAAAGGGGCTACAATATCTTCGATAAGGAGCTCCTAGCAGTCATGAGGGCGCTCTGTCACTGGAGACATTACCTAGCCAGAGCCAAGCACAAAGTCATCGTACACACCGACCATGCGAACCTCCTATACTTCCAAGACTCCCACAAGATCAACCGACGCCTTGGGCATTATGTACTGGAGCTGTGTTACGCTCAGCCTTGGGCGTTCTAAGCGACTTGCTTATTGGTGACTTGGTTCAGCCCAAGTCCTGCTTCGTGGTAGTGCTGCGTGCACTGTGGATGTTTGAATAGTGTTCTTCTCTTGTTTGCAATGGCACAAGACGTAGGCCAACAGAGGTGCACTGATGCACAAGTGGCGCAGGCACAAATGGAGTGCACAAGCGCAAGGGTTTCAAGACCAAGGGTTCCCTGAATACAAGGGAGGAGAAAGGAGGGATAGAGTAAAGAGCGGAGTGTACTGGTGGTCCTTGAAGGTCTGTTCTGGTTCGTTCTAACCTTGGGGTAC
>QLOS01001192.1:0-11379 GCA_003313725.1 Russula sp. MG48 | reverse complement strand
TGCTGGCATCATGACCCTGTTCTAACTATTCTCCCAAACACAGCTCTATATCGTCCACCTGCTCCGTAACTCGCCGTAAACCGCTCTGCCGAAAAGGACGCCATCGTCCGCTCAAAGTACCCACGAGCACGGCCACGACCAATTTCGAAAAAGGGGTCCTACTCAACTCACGGGCCCCGGCTCGCTCGCCCTCCAACACAGCACGGATCTACAAGGCCACCCTTTTCCGGCGCCCCAAGCACCGCCCCCCAGCACCAGCAACAACGTCAGCACGATGGTCAGCAGCTGCAGTTGCGCCCGAGCTAGACGACGCGAGGGTCCACCGCGTCTCGGTGAACGTGATGGTATTCAGGTGCGGACGCGTCACAGTGCCCCCCACGCTCGTGCTCGGCTCGGCGGCGAAGGGCTCGGCACGATGCCCGCCCAGGGCACAGCCCGCGCTGGCGCTCGGGCAGCGGGCTTGGTGGGATGCGGGAGTTGTATCGCGGTGCCTGAGAGCAACGGGGAGCTCTGGTAGGAGGGGGCGACGAGGGGGCTCGAGGTGAAGGTTGAGAGGCGGGTGATCGGTGTTCGAGAGGGGCTTTAAGGGCGCGCTGAGGTGAAGGGGCTGTAATTGGGTCTAGTAGTAAGGATGCAGATACAATATTGTGAAAAGGTGCTACATCATCAGCCCGCACAGAATAAAGACAAGGCCACACTTAATCTAAGCCCACCCTTTCCGTCTCGAAAAGCTACCCGTTACCGATGCGGAGGGATCCGGGATTGCAGGCCGGCGCGACACAATGTATCTCACCGTGCGGACAGAATGCCTGGCCTGTTGAATCACCACGAAGATCTTAGGTGTTTTTCTTGGTGTCATGACGGAGCGTAGCTTGCCCTCGCTCAAAGACCGCCGAACGCTGACGAACTTCTGAATCACTTCCTCGATTCGAGGGCGCCTAGCTGGATCTTCATCGGCCATCCATTTGATCAATTCTTCCATGAACTCGAAACCACAGTATTTCTAGTAGCGAGGATGACACATCATGGTATCCATCAGCCTCGTGAACAGCTAAAGGCAAGTCACCCTTACCATCAGAAAGTTCTCGCGAGAACGACATTGCCAAGACAGTATATATCCGTACAAAACGGATTGCACCACCTTCCGCGCTCATGCTCCGGCGCCGACGTATCACTGCCGCGCAGGGGTTCGTCCGTTACATCTCGCAACAGGTACTGACGAGACAACCCAAAGTCGATGAAGTAATAATAGCGGGGGCGTCGTTCGGCTCTTCCCTTGAAATTCAGGCTCCGATTGATTTGTGTACGGTGATATGCTTTAGTTTTCAAGTTATTAGGGTACCTGCCCGAGGGTTCGAGCATGATGTTATTCGTCGTACAGTCTCTAAAAAACGCCTTGAGCGAGGGTTTCCTCTACCTGGGTATCTTGCTCACCCGTGTGTAACGTTTCGCCGATGCATAAATTTGAGACCCTGCACAAAACCTATTACATCATCTGAAGTCTATGCTCGAATGACGTCAGATCCAACCTCGCGCAGATCTGCATGAAGAAAGCGACGAATTCTCCATATGTTTGGAAACGGGGATGATTGAAGGGACGAAGGAAGGGCGATCAAGTCGAGTAACGGGACACAATGATTACTAGCGTCGTCCCTGAGCCCCGGTGAAGAGAACAGCTGTGTGATGTAGAGTTCATGAGGACCTTCTTCGGGAAGAACTTTCTTGAGCATGACTAGACTTGTTTGTTATCCCGCATGCGTATCGCATCCATTGCAGCTCGTAGCTTACGCAAGTCGTCAGAACTGGCAGGATCGAGCAGATGATACGTACAAGGGTGGCCCAGCCATCTTCTGTGTTGAAGAAATCTTTATCCCAGGTCTTCCAAGATGGTCGCCACTCGGGATTATAACGAGTGAAGCCTGTATCCATGCTCCCCGATAGCACGATAAGAACCCCTCCACTATGTCTCGCTACTGGACAGGCAGCCAATTTCCCTGTGAGGTTCTCCAAGACCCATTTCCATTTCTGCTCGCAAAGCAGGGATTGTACCAGAAACGACGGATGGGTATGGCGGACAGGGTGGTGGGGACCGCGGCTCTGGAGGGGACTCTGGGAAAAGTCAGGACGCATAACCTGTCACGGCCTATATCTGGGGAACAGATCGGCACAGACATATTGTTGGGTTTCCGCAGAGTGGGCGCTACAATTACAGCAGTACGAAACATGAGGACATCATGATGACGCATAATACTATAGGCCCGGCACCGGGCATCGGTACCAGCAACTTTCCGTCTGTCCGAGTCCGAATTTGTTTATTGCCGCTGCCGCCGTGTAACCAGACAGACCACTGGTGACTGGCTCATTGTTCCTCAATACTAACGGTTGTGGGACCAATTCAGTCAAAACAATCGGATGATCACTGGCATTTCCTGTTTTCACACGTGATTGCCACTGATTCGTAAAGGTGGCGTCGTGTAACGAGCTTTCACTCTGTTATTCTACCATGCAAACTTTGCCCAGCTGGGCCTAGACACAACTCCACGCTGCAAGGGCTTCACCTCTGGCGTGGCTGCATACCGGAATTCTACCCTTCGCAGTTAGTTTCTTGGACGATATGTTGATGGACGAAGATTACGTCACAGGGTGCTTTTTTTAATTTATTTTAAAATCTGAATTTGTCTTCTGCGCAGCACGTATGGCGTGGTACAGCGGTCACGTATACGTATTATGTTTGTGGCGTGTGTGTATATGAACCAGTGTTAACTGCTATGGGCAGCAAAAGGTCGTAATAGGGGTGGTCATGGGGTGCGTTGAGAGGTAAGGGGGGTATTCCTCTTGTTCTATTCTGCTCAGGCTGTTGTACCTCATCCCTACACCCACTCTGCCCGCAGCTTGGCGCAGGCTCCCGTTTCTTCTAGGAAACGAAGCAGCTCTTGGATACGCTTCAGGTTTGCAAAGAGTTGAGGAAGAGTTCGGGGGCGGCTGTTGGCCGTGAAGCGTTTGCGGCGCACGTCGGTGTAAAGGTCGCACTCGTGGGCATATGTTCGGAGGTTTGGATTGGTTCGCCACAAGGGCAGGCGACCTGGTTCGGTGTGTGGCGGGAAAAGAAGTTGGGTATATTCCCTTGTGAAAGCGTGTCCTGTAATGGAGCAGTACAGTGTTGAACTTGAATGCGTAAGTCTGGAAAGGACTTAACAGGGGATCCGGTCGGATGGGCCAGTGTAGGGTGGGCGTTTGTGTTTTCTGCGTTTGGGGGGTGCCGGGCGGGGGGCTTGGAATGTGGGTGTGTCCTCCCGTCTGGGGGCACGGTGAGGGCCGTTCGGTATGCCATAGATGTGCGCGGGGATTGATTACAGCGTTCGGCCCACTTCGCAATGGCCGCGTCTCTTAATTGTTTTCATTTGCCTTTTAATAGTTTGCGGTTCCGCTATGTTTGCCAGGTTTGCAGTGCGGATAGCTTTGAGCGCGCTATCCGCACTGCGAACGTCACAGGATGCTGCTCTTCATGCTTGCTGTGAGTGGCGCCCGGTGGAATAGGCGTTGCCTTGGTTTCCACTCCAGCCTACTGCTTCATTTAGACAATTTTTGAATCCCCCTATCCATGAGGTCGTCGTCTGACCCGGGCATGATTCAGCATCGGACCCGTGTGAATTGGGTGGGACGTTGAACATCCCAACCAATTCAGTTGTCGTGAAATCCAATATGCACCCAAATATGACACTAATACGCTCCAAAGAACAGCCATTAAGGCTGTGCACAATGTCTCATTCACAGAGCTCCGATACATCTGCAGCAACTAAAGCCCCATGAAGTATTATATTGTATCCGTAATGTGCCCTGAGTCTCTTCCTGAGTCTCTGGACGGAATGTGGTGTTGGTCGATCATATTCTAGCTGCGGCGGGTCCCGCATCTCGTCTGGACGTCTAGCGATTCCCAGGGTCTCCTCGTCTCATCTCGAGCAGTACAGCCCTCTCAAGATGATTTGTGCCCTGGAGTCGCCGCCCTCTTTCCGCCCGACCCCCCCGCCCCCTTCGACGCCCGCAAGTGGCAAACCAGGGGGACGCTAAGTTTGCGCGTGCAGCGCTTCATACAAATGTGTTCACATTTTGGCGGCTCTCGCTACACGAGGAAACCAAGCATCTCTCCACGAAGATCGTGCACACTTCAAGGTTAGTATGAAAGCTGGTAGCCTCGAATCCTCCGTACTGCGCTTTGCTTGAATCTTGTCAGAATAGTCTTTTCCGCCTACAATACGATATACGGTTCCAAGTATGGTACTGGAGTGCACTGTATTATCACCGCCTTGCTGTTTACACAACAAACAATATACAGTAGTGTCAATGCTGTGGCTAGCTGTATAGAGACGTTTTCTGTGTAGAAGCCGATGGACGTGGCGATTGCTCTCTGACGGCAGGCACCGGTTGCCAGGGCGGTGGTCAGGACTTGAACTTTGAACAACTGTTTTTGAACGGCTGACCAGCAAACCTTCGTGACATATGAGTCAGCATCCTCATTTGGTGTTTGGGGCCCACGTCGACTCTGTCACGGGTGGAGCACTCTGGTTGTCGCGTCCCAGCCGTTGGGCGCCGGGCGGTCGGGTTGCGTTGGTTGTTATCAATGTAGTTAGCGTCAGGCCAGCACACGTTTTGAGCCCTGTGGACCGGCTGTGGACATCATTCTCCCTAAGCCCCCGGGCGCTCTCTCCCAAAACGATTTACCTTTCCCTCCACTCATCCCACGAGGACTTCACCACGGTGATTAGCCCTGTGCGGGCGCACACAGAGTTGCCTGGTATACTTTGACAACTCTGAGCGCACCGGGACCACACTCCAATTGCAGCTCTTAGACGGAGGTGCAATGAAATGTCGCGATCGCGCTCAGTGGCGTGATCGAAGGGACCATCATTAGTCACGAGGCGAAGAAGTCACGAAACCAGAGTAGATAGTGATGTAAGCAGGCAGGAGGACGTCTGCGCGGAGGCTACCTCTTTGGACTTCCACTTGAGAAAGCTTCGAAAGGTTTCTGTGCGGATACGTACCTCACTAGGTCGTGTTTCGATACATCTATGATAGTGAAGTGAGCGTAAGTAGCACGCGTGTAGTGAGCACGTCCGCTATATTACGACCAGGCACCACAAGCAAAGAGGGGAAATACTGTTAGTAGGTAGGGAACGAATTTGGTTTGTCAGAGAAAGCAGCAATCAGGCGCACAATTAGGGGGAACTAGGATGCATCCAGAAAGGGGAATGGCTGATATGGAATGGAACGGAAAGGTGTCACATGCGCTCCGAAGTGTCTCATTCCAAGTGCAGTGGCAAGCCACCTTACATCACCTCGGCATGCAGCCGCGCATTGATGCTCGGATCTGCAACTGGACAAAAAGGATATGTATGCCTACCTCAGCATAGGATATGGGGACAGACATTGACGCAAGCTCCCAACAAGCAAGGGTAACAGCCACCACGGGCTCAGGGTAACATGCAACTTCAGCAGCAGCGGGTGTGACCTCAGCCGGCCCCTCAGCTAGTAGAGTGGTAGCGGGCAAGATTCCGGAACTTTCTGGTGATGTGACAGAACGGGTTGAGTTAGAAGGGACATCTATGGACATGGTGGGTGCGGGTTTGGGGAAGGGGATCTGAACGGGCTGGGGCGCGAGGTTATCAATGCAATGTGGCAAGTTAGGAATGAAACGTATCTCTGCGGCTGTAGGTATGTGTTCCTGGGAGCTTGCTCTGAAGCCAGCTGCATTGCCTCGTAAATATCACGTCCAGTCCAACTTGAGAAGACCGGGGTTAGGACCAACCTCGTGCACTGCCTTCTCCGACTCTCGCGAGCTTGGTATGACCTAGGCAATAGCCGCCTTGAACTAAGTACGAATAAACACTTGTGGGAGTGCATATTCGGCTGTATGCATGGGGCCTCATGCGGTACATATACGGGAGATTCGTTCGCCGCTAGCTGGTCAGTGAGCTTGAGGACCTCCACTGCATAACTCAGGCTCCGCCTCCGACTCGGTGTGGTACCATGGCGGAGGAGTAGAATGGTCTGGTTCCAACGCTGATGGTTTGGGGGTGCGGAGTACAGGTGGTTGAAATCGCCGTGATTGATTTCGGTTTACCCGCCGTCGGTGGTCGTCTAGAGACCGTCGAACATGAACTTGTATGCGATGATATCTTTCCTTGGAATATGAATGGGAGCTTCGAAGCGGTCAAATGTGAGGAGTGAGGAATCAGTTGGGTATCCACAGGGTTGGGAAGGTATGGAGAAAAGATCGAGTCGGCGAGGCGAGGGGACCAGTCAAAGGGACCGTTCATCGGGCTTGGGTAATCCGGTGTACTGGCCGTAGAGGGAAAGAAGGCCGGGATGGACCGACGTTCAGTACACTACAGATGGACTCGGAAATGTCATCGACGCTGGATCAGGCGCTTGGGGCCGCAATATATGTGGCATTTGCGTTGCGCTCCTTCCCGCCGATCTATCAGCGAGTCCCCAATAAGCCCCTCCAATCAACAACTTTCAACAACTTTCTGTGCCCCATTCACCTAACAGTAGCTTCTCCAATGTCCCCAGCTGATCATGAATACGTCGACATTGGATGCCCCCCCGTGCGCTCAATTAGTATGTTACCCTACCCGCCATCACTATATTCTTCTCATTTTGGCCAACACGTGCAGGCCACCCAGTACCACAAGGAGAGGCTCTCGGTAACTCCATTTTCAACATCTTTCCACTCCTCCCATTCGCTTAACAATAATTCCTCTAGTATCTCCAGCTGCTCATGAAGCCATCAACGTGGGAGGCGTAACCAGGGGAGGAGTTGGCGCCGGTATGTCACGCCACCCAAACGGTATATTCTTGTCATTTTGACCCATGTGTGCTGGCAATCCGCAACCCGGCACCGCTAGGAGAATCGAACGCTATCGACGGATCGGAAGTTCTCTTTAAGATGTACCTGGAGATGGCAGGGAAAGAAGACAAAGAGATGGCCGAACGCTGGGGAGCAAATGCTAAAGGCATCATTCTCTTCGTGAGTCTCGATATTACCTCTGTGATCTACATGCCATGTCAACTCGAATGTCGTAGACTGGTCTGTTCTCTGCTGCTCTCGCGGCACTGCTCTCCGTGTCAATCCAGGACCTCCGACCAAACTCAATGGATGTCTCAGCATCTTATCTTGCAAATATCTTCCAGTTGCTTGCTGATAGAGATGGGTCTCACGTTTCCATCCCTTCCACTCTGTCTCCTCCATCCTCCAATTTCTCTGTGCCAAAGCAGGCTGTCTGGGTCAATTCACTCTGGTTCTTGAGCTTGGTGATCAGTATTACGTGTGCCCTGTTGGCGACGCTTGTACAGCAGTGGGCACATCGATACATCAAAGTGACTGCTAGTGGGGAACCGTACGGCCTACACAAGCAAGCTCGGATCCGTGCGTTCTTCGCGGAGGGTCTGGACAAGTCACGGCTTCCGTTGGTTGTTGAACTGATACCTACCTTTCTGCATCTTTCCGTTTTCCTCTTCTTTGCAGGCCTTTGTGTGTTTTTGTTTAATTTGAACACTACAGTATTCAGTGCTGTGGTTTCGTGTGTTGGTGCTTGCATGTTCATATACTTATGCATTATCGTTATGCCGATTCTTCGGTACGACACCCCCTACAACACCCCACTTTCTTCTTTGGTATGGTATCTTTGGGCAGGCATGCTACACATTTTCTTCTTGATCTTATACTCGTTTTCACTTCGGGGATTCCTTAAGCGCTGGTTCATACGTGTCCCATTCTTCAGCTACACGTCCGTTGGACGCCTTGATCAGTTGCAGCAGCGCTATCGTAAACGGTTCCTGGATGGCACCCAGAAAGCATCTGAAGAATCAGCTTGGTCACTGTCCTCTGAGATCGATGGTCGTGCTTTAGTGTGGACAGTCAGGTCTTTGGACGGGGATGACAAACAGGAGCGGTTCTTCGCAAGCATCCCTGCCTTCTGTGACTCGAAGGTTCTTGCCGCACCCTGTGACGCTTTCCAGGGAGCAGATCGAGCAAAGATGTCGGAGGCTTTGGTTCGATTCCTGCACCATACCTTGTCATCCAATTTAGACCCGACATCTAAACAACGCCGGATTGACATATGCCGGAATGCAATGGATGCGGCGTCTCTATCTATCACATCCCCAATCTTCCAACGTATTATCTATGGAGACTGGGATGGACTCTTGAGCTCAGTCGAATTCGGACACTTTCTAGGAGCAGCCAATCATAGCGGCCTATACGCTGATTTGACTTCGAAATGCGTGGTTGCTGCTATCATAGCAACCGTGCAGGAACACGACGACCGCTGGTTCGAACTTGCCACCAACCAGCTGGACAAGCCAAGGGATGTCCTCGAGAACTACTTGACACAAGGTGACAGCGTATTACTCGCCAATTGCATCAACTATTGTCGCCGCAATATTCAAGGTTATTCGGAGAATGGTCATTGGTTCATCCGACCCGTGACCCGATCGAGGAACTTCGAAATAGTTTCTAATTTTGACCCGTCAAATACCCTTCCTGGCTTGCAACACGAATTTTGTCGCCTGTGGAATGAACTGATTGACATGACGGATTCCCCGGATCGGCGCAATCGATCACTCGGTATTTATATGCTCCGACACATTCGCAAAATTTACGTCGCTTTACATCAAGGCACCAATGCTGCCCCGACCGTATTCGATGTCTCCACAGATAATTACGCTAACGCCCTGTTCTTACCATCCTCCTATCCTTTGTGCAACATCCCAGAACATGGCACCTGCCCATACGATGCGACCCTCGGCCCAACAGGAGAGACCGCCTACCCTCTCGCCCCTACTTCCCCCACTGTCACTCCTCCAACTGCACCTGTTATGCCTTCCTCTCCCCCGCCCCATCTAGGCCATTCCACCGCACACCTCGCAAACGGGACATCACTTGGTGAACCTGATGTACCAAAACCCATTACTCAGGCCGTCGCATCGTCTCCTCCTACTCCAGGGCATCTCGACGGCCACCAACAACTTGCTACTGTACGGGATGTGGTAGTTCGTGGTACGACACAAGGCATTACTGACCTCCTCGCTACCTCATTGATGACCAACTCCGACACACTTTCCACCACAGCAGCTTCTACATTTATCCCTCTGCAAGTTTTAGCTTCCCAATCTACTGGTACCGTCGCGCCTTTTGGAGCACCTGACACGACAACCACCGTTCCGAGTCACACGCCTCCTGCGGGGTTAGAGCCATTCTCCCCCTCTCCGCCATGTCAATTTGACCAACCCCCCTCACCCATACCCATACCCACACCCACACCCACGCATACTGCCATTTCTCTCGTTTCTCTCCAGGCGAACCCTGATGCTGCGGATACAGATATCCCTATCCCCATGGATGCTCCTTATCATCCATATCAAACAGCGCGGCCAGGTCCTGAAATTGCTGCAGATGTTTTCCCCGGTGCTACAACTTCTCCTCACGATGTAGATCACCCACAGTAGAGTGGAAATTTCGGGGGTCTCTTGGCGGCGTTGATGCGCAGTCGTAATTTGTTGACGATGCCGTAAGATTACGTTTATTTGTAAGTTTCCGGTGTCTTTTGTCTTAGAGACATGTCGCGACACAGTCCATGGCGAGGCATGACCAAGTACTCTGTGAGCCTGCAAACCCTCCGAATAGTAGATTTTCCTCCCTTGCCATATGTCAATACTAGTATTATCACACAGCAGCTCCGAGTGGTATTATGAGGAGTGAAGGAGTTCCACGGTTGGCATGCTTGTATATATTTCTTGTTAAGATATCTCTCTTGAGTGATCACTTTTTTTTTTTTTTGAATCCATTAGTGTGCGCCTTGGGGTACAGAACCCTATGTAGCACTTATACAGGCTCGTAGATCTACTGTTCTCAGAGTTATCACTACCTGACATTGCTACCTTCTATTACTTGGCTGTTCATGTGCCATACTTCCCCTTCCCACCTTCTCTAATGCGACTATTATATCTATATGAGAACCAAATGCTCGATTGTTTGAACCAGTTTGATGCAGTATTTCTCGTCGGATCGAATCTTATACTCACCGGCCCTCACAACCAAGTGAGGTTACGGTGGCATAGATATGTTGTCATAAAGGTTGTATAACATGGTGCATCAGGAACTGTGAGTTTGAGGTCGATGGTTCCGAAGAACTGAATACGTTGTTCATTGTTCATATTGGAATATTACAACGTAATACCATGCCAGCATGATCATATATAGCTACAGCTTTGACTTAGGTAAGACCAACTCGATATCTGTGTGCAGTGAAAACATAAAACTTTGCAATGAAAACAACAAAAAGGCGTGTGTACTGAAAATTAAGTCGTGTGGGCGGTATTCATGACGCGCCACTTAGCGTGTAATGTCTGGATGATGATTGATCGTGATGATGTTTAGGTAAGACCATAGAAGCGCGGTGCACAGGCAGA
Organism: Russula sp. MG48; assembly: GCA_003313725.1. Taxonomy (NCBI): domain Eukaryota; kingdom Fungi; phylum Basidiomycota; class Agaricomycetes; order Russulales; family Russulaceae; genus Russula; species Russula sp. MG48. The sequence goes on along the minus strand of QLOS01001192.1, from coordinate 909 downwards.
TTTCTCCGTGTCTAGGGACGGGGAAATGGTACGACGAGGTATAGACGCGCTCGCACGTCGTGTGGCATATGGTGCTGCAGGCACATGCGGCCGCGGCGTTACGCCGGGCATTCTGAATATAGGATCATCGGGTGGCGTGTCCGGATGCACCTCGAACCTGTTCTCCAAGAGAGTGGTGGATGATCTTGATGGATCAAAGCCACCAGGCTCCGAGAGCGAACCGACGGGACGAGGCTGCCAGTTAGAGGTAACAACGTGGGGAGCCCCCGACGTAGGAACCCTTGCCAACAGTTCAGGTCTGAAAATGAACGGAAACATCAATACCGCGGCCCTGGAAGCGATGTGGTGACACTTACACAAGACGCGGGCCGTCAGGACCAGGGCCAACCGAACGGCCCTTGTGGACAAACGACGATCCGCGCATGCGGCCATCCCGAAGTTGAGCGGATGTGCCCAAATTATCGCGCACTTGTTCAATAGCAAACGAAATGCCAGGCTCGGCACTGGGACGAGTGGTGGGTAGCACCTCCGGTTTGGGTAAAAATCGTAACTTCTGGAAGATACGCTCGCAGGGCTCGTTAGGAACGAGGCGGATGAGAGCACCAAGTGGGATAGAAAAGCAGCCAAGAGCAAGGGAGATGGCCCACTCCCTACCACCCATTCGGGTGACTTGAAAAGCATCACCACCGACGGAGCAAATCAGGACTTGAGCAAAAACCTCTGTAGAAAAACGTTAGCCAGACCATATGGGTTCGAAGCAAAGAACTGACCAATGGAGGTGATACCCAAGAAGTACCAGTTCTTCGACATATCCTCAAAGACATTCAACTTTCTATCCAGTAGGCCGCGGCTGTTGAACGAATTGAAGATCTGTGCGAACACAAACGCATTGAACACGAGCGTCTGCAC
>QLOS01001186.1:0-17494 GCA_003313725.1 Russula sp. MG48 | reverse complement strand
ATTAGAATAGATTTGTGAAATTGAGCTTGAGGAAGGAGGAGATTGAGGAGCAGGAGGGAGTGTTTTGTGCGCATTTTTGCTTACATAACCCTAGTTGGTTCCTGGTGTCCCCTACCTTACTACCTGAGTCATAACGAGGGTAGTGAGTCAGTCCAAGATCCGGAGCTAAGTATAGTAGTGGAGCGATGGCCACATCGCTCCACATGAGTCATGCACGCTCCACAGGCGTCATATCGTACAGTAAGCAAGTGGGAGTCAGTCCGGGTCACGTACGGAGTAAGGGTAAGCATAGGGGCGTAAACACGAACGGGGAACGGTCCACAGTCCGCAAGGGAGATCGTAACAGTACGCCCTCCCCTAAGGAACAGCTGCCACGCTGTTAGTCAGAGGTGGCGGGCTCACCGGACAGGGCGCGGCCTGCATCGTTGGCGTCAGGGGAGGACTCAGGCGGGCAGGGGCGCTTGCGGCGCAGCATGTGAACGACACGCTCACGGACGGGGAGGGGGCGCTCATGCATGAAGTGAACATGAGGCAGGATGTGGACGGGGAGCTGGGCGACGACGTCGGTCTGGTGAGTGGCGGGGCGGCCCCGCAGCCAGTAGGACATGGAGGGGAGGATGGGGCGCGCAAGGATCTGGTCCAGCTTGGGCCCGATGTGCGAGTTGACGGCTGCGTCGTGGAGGCGCACTTCGACGACACGCAGCTGGTCCCTGATCGTGTGGCGGCGGCGTACTAAGTCAGCGTCCTGGTCTAGCTGGAGAGCGATGTAGTCAGCGCAGCGCTGTGGGGTGCCCAGGAGGTGATGATATTCCTGCTCGATCTGGGCGTGTAGTTTGTGGACGAGGTGGCGGTATTGGTGGATTTCTGCGGCGACGCCCGCGTCGTTGAGGTCCTCAACGAGGCGGTCCACGTGGTGGCGGTACTGGTGGTCGCCTTCCAGCGCGGTCATGTCCCAGTCGTCTATGGCTGGGAGGTGAGCATCGGGGTGGGGCTTAGCATGGAGGGGCTCAGCGTAAATGGGGGACGTCGTCGTCAGACGTCCCAGGATGAGGGGCTCAGCGAGGCGGGTGAAGTGGGCGTAGAAGGTGGCGGGGACTAGTCTGTTGTTGTGATCGGGGACAAGGATATTGTCCCGCTCACCTGCGTTGTCGACAAGTCGATGCCATCGCAGGAGATAACCATCATGGCCGAGCGCGTTGCCCGACTGACCATGGCCTGGTGGGCGCGTGGAACTGCTGAGGCAGCGGCGACTCCTCCTTGACTGGCAGGGGTGGCAGCGACGTTTGCATAGCTGCGTCGGCTAGAATACGAGGGGGAAGGGACCCCTGCCGGCGGCAGAAAGTGGACGGTGCAGGCAAGGTCGTTGTCGGCAGATGGAAGTATGGAAAAGACAGTGGCTCCGATGGGTGGCGCAGCCCTGAAGCGGGGGTCGGCTGGCGCTGACGAATGAAGTCCAGTCTGGGGGAGCGGAGTGGCAGGTACTGGGGGGTTGGCAGGCGCTGAGGGGAGGTTCGAGACGGGGGAGGCGCTCCAGGTAGCATGGCCGTCGTCGATCTGGACGGGGGCGTTGCAGACCCCGCAGAAGTTGTCTGAGCTGAGTGGGTGGTCTGAGAGGTCTGGGGCGGAGTGGAGGCTGGGGGTGGGTGTGCTGCCACGAGCAGGAGAATCTCGTCCAGTATCCGGTCCACTTGCTCTGTCACTGTCGTCACTGGAGCTGCTGTCGCTGATGGTGAATATGCGGGCGGCGAAGGGCGTGGCTGGGCGGTACTGCGAGTGGTCATCCTCGGTCCCGGGCTCCGTCGGGGATGGCGATGCTGGGGCGGCGATGTTGATGACTTGGAGAGGAGACTGTTGGTCTTGCGGCGAGCCATTGGTGGACATAAGCGACGAGTAAGCAGGTGGGGGCGAACTGGGGGTAGTGGGGGCGAGAGAGGGAGATGGGGCTTTGAGTGCGAGCAGGGCGTGTCTTATATAGGCTTCCCTTATTGCGGCGGGGTTATCTCGGTGGAACTGGCGGACTAGGTTCAAAGAATGTTTCAAGTTCGCCCAAGGTTCCCACGTGTCTTCTGCTGCGGAGTATCCTTTCCATCTGACTCGGTACTGTGGCTGTTTTGTTCTTCTGAATCGGCGGTATTCTAAAATGGCCTCGACTTCGTACTCTGCTTCTCCATCTATGACGTCAGGAGGCGGTTCTGTGAAGTTTGGGCCATGTTCGTTGGTTTCTACGTATGGGGTAAGGAGACTGGCGTGGAAGACGTCATGGACACGGCGTAGCTTCCACTGTGGGGGGATGGCGAGCTGGTATACTACTGGGGAGAGGACTCTGGTGATGGCGAAGGGACCGTAGCGTCGCTGAGCAAGTTTTGCGCTTGGTTGGGTGATGTGGACATTCTTCCCTTCGAGCCAGACCTTTTGTCCTTGGGCGAATGGCTTAAATCGCGCTCCCTTTCTGGAGCTGATAAGGGTCTGGGCATTGGTGATGGCGGTCTGTGCTGATTGCCGGCCTTCTTGGATGCGGTCTAGGCGTTCTTGGAGTGTCGGCATTTTCTCGGATCTTTGTGGCTGGTGGGCACGTGGTACGTGGCCCATGAGGAGCTGGAATGGCGCTTGCTTGGTGGTGCTGCTGGGCCAGGCGTTGTGGACATATTGGGCAACTGGTAGGAGCGAGGCCCAGTTGTTCTGCTGGTGGTTGACATAGATGCGGAGGTACTGTTCTAGCCATTGATTGGTGTGTTCGGACTGGCCGTCTGTCTGGGGGTGATAGGCTGTGCTGATGTTCTGTTCTATGCCGAGGGACTTGCAGAGTTCTCTGGGGAAGTGCGAGGCGAAATGTGTTCCTCTGTCGCTGATGATTCTCCGGGGGATGCCGTAGTGGGGGAAGATGTTCTTGGCATAGAGCGTCGCGATTTCTGGGGCCGTCATTGATTCTCTGCAGGGGATGAAGATGGCGGCTTTCGAGCAATCATGGTCTGTTACTGTGAGGATTGAGTCAAAGCCATCTGACAGGGGTAGCTTGATGATAAGGTCGAGGGCGACTGTCTCGAATGGCAAGGCGGTTGGGTTAGTTGTGATGGGCATGAGGGGTGGTGCTGGCTTTGTGGTGTTGGCTTTGGTGGCTTGACAGGTGGCACACCCTTTTACGTAGGCGAGGACCGTCTGTTTCATGTTGGGCCACCAGTAATCCTTGGCGATGAGGAGGCATGTTTTGAGGATGCCTGGGTGTCCGGCTGTTACTGAGTCATGGTAGAGGGAAATTACCCCCCTCCTAAGGTCGTTGTCTGCCACGACAACCAGGCGATCGGTGTGCCACCACCCTCCTCCCGGACGGCGTTCCAGGGGGTAGGTAGAGGCCCATGTGGCGAGCGTGGATTGGTGGTCTTTTTGGGCTATCAGGGTGCGATCTTCCAGATCCACCGCGGTTGCGGCATTAGCGAAGAGGTGCGGGGGTAGGGCAATGATATCTTCGTTGTCGCTTCCTGCGCTGTCGAAGTCTGGGCGGCGGGAGAGGGCATCAGCTTTATTGGTTGCCCCTGGGCGGTGGACTAGGGTGATGTCATAGTCCCCTAGCGTGAGGATGTAGCGGGCGATCCTCCGGTTGATTTTTTGGGGGGATCTGTAGTACTGGAGGTTCTTGTGGTCTGTAATGACAAGGACCTGGTGTTGTGCACCCATGAGGAGATGGCGCCAGTGCTCTAGTCCTCGAATGATAGCAAGAAACTCTCTGTCCCAGATGGGGTAATTGCGCTCAGTCGCAGTGAATGTCTTGGAGTCGTATCCCACCGGCCTGCGACGTCCCTGGGGGTCGTATTGGTATAGGATGGCTCCCGTGGCGTTTTGGGAAGCGTCCACTTCGAGTTCGTATGGTCGTGCTGGGCTGGGTTGCCAGAGAACGGGGTCGCTGGTGACGATGTGGATGAGCTTGTCCACGGCGGCTGAGCATTCGTTTGTCCAGATGAAGGGGGTCCCTTTCTTTAGCAGACTGGTGAGTGGGCGGGCGATTTCTGCGAAGCCTGGGATGAAGGGGCGCTGATATCCTAGCACTCCTAGGGTGGATCGCAGTTGTTTGATACTGGTGAGGGTGCGGGGCCACTCTTTGATTCCCTTCAGCTTGCTAGACTCAATGCGTAGCGATTCTCCGTCGATTACGAGTCCCAGATATTCGACCCGTCGTTGTTCAAAGAGACATTTCTGTGGTTTGAGGAAGAATGATCCTTCTTCTAGGACATCCAGAAGTTCATGGACGATTTGTCGGTGTAGGGCGCGGTCCAGGGGCGTGGCGATGAGGATGTCATCCATGTAGACAAAGATCATCCTAGGGTACTTGAGTTTTAGTGGGCGGAGTAGTCTGTCCATGACTTGCTGGAAGGTGCTTGGGGCATTGCACTGCCCAAAGAGCATAACGTGGGGTTCAAAGAGCCCTTGCGGCATTTTGAAGGCCGCTTTCCACTGATCTCCTTCCCTGATGCGTACGTTGTGGTATCCCCAACGGATGTCAAACTTTGTGAAAAGGGCGCGTCCTTCCAGATCTCTAGTGAGGATGTTAATATCAGGCAGGGGGTACACATCTCGGATCGTCCAGCTGTTTAACGTGCGGTAGTCCTGGACCGGGCGGAGGGATCCATCCTTCTTTTTGATGAAGAAGAATGGCGCGGCATATGGGGATTTCGACAGCTGGATGTACTCTTTGTCGAGTTGTTCTTTAATCCAGGCGTCGGCGGCGATCAGTTCCTTGGGATTGAGGGGGTAGACTTTACAGTCTAGGGTTGCTGGGGCGTCTGGTTTGAGGTTGATTGCGTGATCATCTTCTCGGCTTGGGGGGAAGCGCTGTGCCTCTTTCTCTGAGAAGACTCTCCAGTGTCGCGCATACTCCCTTGGGACATCTGCGGCTGTGGGCGCTTTTCGTTCTTGATGCGCCTGTATCGCCCACTCTTGGGCAATGTTAGCTCGGTTGATTTGGAGGATGAGGCTGTCTCCCTCCTCCCATCCCATAGCGTCTAGCGTGTGTCCCAGCATCTGGGCATAGCGTAGTAGGGTCCTGGGTTGTTCTGGGGCCCTCCTTCCTGTTGTTGTTAGCGAGATTGGTCCTCCCTGGATGGTGCGTGTCGTCCAGTTAATGCTGGGGTTGAATGTGTGTAGCCAGGGAAAACCTAGGATGGTTCTATCTCATCCTAGATTGGCCCAATAGAAATGTTGGACGTGCTCTTTGCTTCCTTGCTTGATGAGGAGGTCACAGTAGGTGGTTATCCTTCCGCTGCGGTTCTCAGATCCGTCCACATTGTACAGGAGGCGTGGTTGGGGGAGAGGGTGTGGGGTGAGGCGAAGTCGTTTGGCAGTCTTTTGGTCGATGAAATTGTCTGTGGCGCCGCTGTCCACTAGTGCTCTTTCTGCAGCCTTCCCATGTATGTTTGAAAAAGTAAAATTGGCATTGACACTATTTTGGTTCGAAACATACATGGTACAGATTCGCGAAGCTTGATCCCAGGCTGATAGATCAAGCTGCTTTAAAAATCCAGATCCTCTTCTATGATCTGATCAAACATGGCAGTGCGTTCTATGGCATTCATGGAACGTAGCTGGGAAATGAGGTCTGATTGTGACGTCTGACTGGCGCTGTCTTCTGGCGCAATACTGGGGGCGGCTTCTATCTCTGTTACCCTTGCTTTGGGTGGTGGTGGTCCTCGTCGTCCTGGCTTTTTACTGCACTGGTACACTCGGTGGCCCACTTCCTTGCAGTAGAAGCACTTTCACTTGTCCATGAGCTTCTTCTTTTCTGCGATGGTTAACGGTCCTCCTAAGCGATTGGCGTCGACCTCCATGGGGACGGGGAGATTGTTTCGATTAGGTCGGGCTGGTGGGGTGGTTCTGGGGACGAAGCGGGGGCGTGGTACGAAGCGTGGGGGATTGGGGTTTGGTCCCAACATTGCTGTTTTCTGGGCTGTCCTCTGGATCTCTTTGCGTGCTGCTTCCTTCCACCCCTCAATCATTGTGGGGACTGTGTCTCTGTCGAGGATTTTGAGCGCTATTCCTCGGCGCAGGCCTTTAGTGAAGAGGTCTAGCGTCCCCCGTTCGTTTGGGGACCATCCTGATGCAAGGACATAGTGGTTGAAACTGGCGATGTATCCATCAACGTCGTCCCCTTGCATGCGCAGTTCTGTGAGTTTTCTGTAGGCCTCTTGTTCTTTGGCAGTGTCAGTAAATGCCCTTTTGAAGCTGTCTTCAAACTCTGTCCACAGGACTTCGTCTGTGCGTGCGATGGGGTTGATTTGTCTGCCGACTTTGTTATTGAGGGCTTTCATCTGGGCATCGCCCCAATCGTCGACTTTTGGTCCTCTGATGAGGGATATGGCAAGGGCTACACGGTTGTAGGGGATGGTGACATTTTCCGAGGTGCTGTGGAGGATCCTGTAGAGGGTGAACTCCCTGAGGAAGTTGTCGCTTTCGCTTCGATCCCCTTCAAAGGTGGTGGGCTTGTTTCCCGTTGCTCCGTTGTCATTCCTTGGTGGGGCAACTGCGGCCATTACGGGGGCTGCTGGGGGTGCTGGCGGCTGTGGTTGTTGGAGGATGGGTGGTGGTGCAGTTGGCCGGGCTGCTGCGTGGGCGATTTGCAGAAGCTGGGGGGTTTCTTGGGTTTCCGGAAGGAGTGGGTGTGCTCCTTGTAGCGTGGCTACGTCTTGGAGTCCTGTGCTGATGAACTCTTCAAGCAGTGAGATGGTCTGAGGGACTGGAGTGGGTTCTTCCCCTTCGCTGGCACTGTGGAAGGCTGAGGAGGCGCGGTCTGGGCTAGCTGGATCTACAGTGATGGGTTCTGGGGATTCTGGCTTAAGTGAGCTGTGTCCTAGTCTGGTCTCGTTGGCGTGTTTGAGTTCTAGGACTTCGCTGGCACGCGTCCAATACTCTCCTTGGTCATAAGTTATAAGGTACCAGTCGTCGTTGAGGTACTCGATGGGTCTTTCTCTGATACCTAGCGGGGTGAGGAGACGAACGTGGTAGCACCAGTAGTCGTCTGTGTCGTTCCTTCTCCAGTAGGCTTCTCCCTTGATGTAGTCTGGAAGGTCGTCTTCTCTCCTGATAGGTACTCTCGTTCTATACCCTCGAGAGAGCGCAAGTCTGATTTCTTCCAGGGTTGCCTTATGAGGGGAGAGGGAAGCCTGCCGTCTCGAAGAAGGCGGTACAGATGAAGTTTAGTTCCTGCGCGAAGCTTTCTAGTTCGCGAATGAGTTGGTCTAGGAGGCGGTGGTGGTGGTTGGGTCCTCTATCACAGAGGAGGTAACAGTCGTGGCTGTGGCAGATCGCGTCACCTCTAGCTTGGTCTAGCAGGTGTTGCGTAAATTCTATGGCATCGCAGAGGGCGTCCGGCATAATTTCCCTTACTCCAATCAATCCGTGCCGTCTGGCGGACTCCAGGGCGTTAGTGAGAGTTCGAGGATTGTGAGGGCAGCTTCCAGCAGGTTAAACTCTCCTTGCCACTCTTGATCAATGTGGCAGAAGACGTCTCTTTCGATTTGGAGGGAGAGGTGTACTTCTGTGGCTCCTCCTAGGCAGGTGTGGTGGCAAACGGCGTTGTGGTTGTAGATGGCGACGTCCAAGTAGGATCTCCAACGTTCTATGTGGAGGCGGCGTCTGGCAAGTTCCTGAAGGCGTTCAGCAAAGGCAGCGTCGTCCAGGGCGGCTCCTGTAGACGTGCTAAAGGGAAGCTTGACTTATGTTACAGCTCGAGGGGCCGTGGGCACGACTTGTGCAACTTAGGCGTGTGGCAAGAGCGAACACGTGTGAGGGCGATGAGCACGTGGTTCCAAGCGAGACACTTTCAGTGGTCTCGGTGACGTAAGAGCGAAGCAGACTCTTCGGAGTAGAACCGCTAAGTCACAGGCGCTCGTGACTTCAAGGTTCAAAGCTAAGTCGTTGCAGCTGACTTAGGGGGCGTGGGAGCAAAGCAAGGTAGTGCGGCGCGAGCACTAAGGCAGAGGCGAGGTAAGAGGGCAATGGGAAGTGTCTTAGAGCCACGAGCTCAAGAGTGGAAGCGAGGTCAGGTCTCGATTAGGAAACTAAGTCAAGCTTAAGGCTTGACTGGCGCAAAGGGGGCTCCTTATATAGGGAGCTACAGGCGGGCACGTGCTAACTACTACCTGAGTCATAACGAGGGTAGTGAGTCAGTCCAAGATCCGGAGCTAAGTATAGTAGTGGAGCGATGGCCACATCGCTCCACATGAGTCACGCACGCTCCACAGGCGTCATATCGTACAGTAAGCAAGCGGGAGTCAGTCCGGGTCACATACGGAGTAAGGGTAAGCATAGGGGCGTAAACACGAACGGGGAACGGTCCGCAGTCCACAAGGGAGATCGTAACATGTAGGTTGAGCCCTCACTTGAACTTCTCAAGTACTGCCAGGTCATCTTTGTGATAGCGTGCTTTGCATGCAAGTTCAGTGAAGTGGGTGATATATCCATCGATATTGTCGCCATTCATGGTCAGCATGTCAAGCACTGCAATGGCACGATAGGGCTCATTGACATCAAGCCAGTCTTGGGTGAATTGGACTTCAAAGTCATCCCATAGATTGTTAGTGCATGTCAATGTGGGGTTGGAGAGCAGCCATTCTTCCTCAGCTCGTCTCCACTCAGCGGTTGCAGTCCCTAGCACATATGTCAATGCATGTGCTATCTTGGTTTGGGGGTTTGTCATGATTGAATGATCTGAGTTGAGAAACTGGTAGAGTTTCAGGTCATGGATAAAGGTGTCTGTGGTCGATCAGTCACCTGTGAAGGTGGGAGGTTCCTGTCCTTCTAATCATGGGTAATCTTCTTGCGGTTGGGGTGCTGGTGGCGCATTCGGTGGTGTGTTTGGTCGGTTGGGCGCTGGGGGCCCATACCCTGGTGGGAATTGCACTACAGGTGATGCTGGTGTGTGGTGGCTATCATTGACGCTGGGAAGTACTCCTGTCACCATCTTCAGTCTATTGGTCATTATTGGGGTGCAATCTCTTAGCGCTCGTAGATCTGGGATTGGGTGATGTGTATCTTTCAATCGGTGGTAGTCACATGGTTTTTGGTCAGTTGGATTGTTCGCGATTTGGCGATCAGTGGGGTGATGTGTTGCACTAGGGTAACTAGTGTGTTAGTCTTATATGTTACGATCTGGACTGCTTACCCTTACCTTTTTCTTCGCCCTGTACCCTTACCCCCTGCCCTGCCGCCTCTGGGCAGCTCTATGCTTACTGACCACTTGCTGTGGTGCCCTGTACCCTGTACTATGACGCGTCCCCTCTACCCTACCCTGTGCCCATACCAGTGACATCATTACTTACCATGACGCACTCCTACCTACCCTTGACCCTACTAAGTACTTATAGTGTGTCGTCTTGTCTCTATGTACCTCAGACTTGACTTCTTGAGCAATCAAGCTAGTTCTACCCATTCTGAAGCTCGAGTTCTTCCCAGGGACTTCCCTAGTGTGACCTTGAGCCTTCACTGCTTCTCTAGGCATGGGAGTGATAGGACTCTTCGTTCTAACCACTCCTTTGCCTTGACAAGTTGTCCTCCCTCTCTCTGGGCTCAGCAGGTACTGGTTAACTTGACCAAGTAACTGTTTAGACCAGAAAGACTGTCCTCTCGCACTCGTGCACTTGTGAACCACACTTTGCCTGCGTGTTCCAGGCCCTCCAGAGTCTTGTAGAAGCCTAGGCTTGGGCTAGACCAAGCCAAGACACCACCAGATGCACACGTCGTGCAGTAGGCCACACTTGAGCCTAACATTAAGTTGAGTCTCCTCCAACCACAGTGGCTTCCTACTCAGCTCGAGAGGAAGAAGACCCAGACCTAGAAGAAGGATTTACTCGTCAAGACCTCCAGGATCCCCCTCCTGATTGGCCTGACGATTATTTCATCTACGACAGAAGAGAAGACAACCTTCTCCCTCATGTCAGAGGATCAGCATATTGGAGAGAGGACTGCCTCAGAGCAGGCTATTGGGTCAGATACTTCAACGGAAGAAGAGGTGCAGTAGAATTCGACCAGGAAGAGAATAGGTGGTTTCCCCTATTCTTCATCAATGGAAACACATACACATCAGAACCACTTGCCCTCACAAGAGAACAGGAACAGGCTGTAGGCCTAGGACACCTCCAACCAGGAGATCCACGACAAGAACTTGACACAGACACTTCAGGATCATTCCAGTCCCCCCCCAGTGAACCCCCTACACTCCTAGGCGTTGTAGGAGAACCTATCCCACCAGAAGAACAGTCCCCCATCACACTCCTCGTCCCCTCTCACCCTATTGAACAACCCCCTGCCGCCTTACATCCCCTCCCATCCATCATGGCAAATATTGGCCCCCAGCAACAACAACAGCACCAGCAAGTGGCCCAACAGGCCACACCAGCTGCCCCTGCCCCTGCACAAGGTGGAGGAGGCAGACCAATTGGCAATCCCCCAGCTATCTTCACAGGGGATTGCACCAAGGCCAAGACCTTTGTCAGAGAGTTCAACATCTATGCTGGACTGAATGAAGGAACAGAAATCATGGCTAATCCCATGAGAAAGACTCTCCTTGCACTCAGCTTTATCAGAGGAGAGTTAGTCGAAGACTGGGTTGACCTTATGCACATCTGGATTGAAACACAGAGTGCCCCAGACGATCCAAACACGAACCACGTCCAACTCCCCTCTACCAGCAATGACTACTGGCTCCACTACATCACTGAATTCAACCAGCACTTCCAGGATTCAGCAGAGAAGCAGAATGCGATCGCTGTGCTAAGGAGCCTTAGAATGGAAGGAAGGGATCTCAATTCCTATCTTGCTAAGTTCCGCACACTGGCAGCAAAGGCCAGTTATGGACTTAATGAAGAAGGGACCCTGGAGATCCTAAGGGCCGGACTCCCCGATGAACTGGGAAAGGAAATCATAAAGAAACAGAACCCCCAGTCCTGGGACAAATGGGTGGCAGCTGCGCATCAGGAACATGACATCTGGCTCCACCTCAAAATCCTATACCCAGCATGGAAGAGCAAGAACTCAGGATGCTCTCACTTTGGAAAACCAAAAGGAGAGTGGCGCCACACCTTCGGGATGAAGCCCAAACCATTCATACCCCAGCACCAGAACTGAAACAATGCAGTAGTCCCCATGGATGTCGATTGCATTGGCAGGACCCTAACGGATGACGAAAAGCAACAACTCATGAGGGAAGGCAAGTGCTTCCGGTGCACAGGCAAGGGACACATGTCCAAGAACTGCCCCTCTCGCACTGCACCCACCTCTGCACCCACTAGAGGAACCAACCGCTCCCAATCGTCCTCTGGACCCCCTGCATACATCAGAACTGCTGAGGAAGAAGAACCAAAGCAGGAGAAAGAGGCGAAGCTTGGAGTCGACAAAGTTATCGACTCAATTAACACTATGACTGCTGAAGAGAAGGAGGAATTCTTGGAGAAGGCATTCGCCCAGAAGGGTTTTTAGGACACTCTACCCCGACAGCCTGGGTACAAGCACTTCGAGTGGACACTGTATTTGTATCACGACAGAGATCTATGGCAATCCCAGTTATTTTACGATCTGCACACTTGATGGCCGAAGATAAGATCCTTATTGACTCCAGAGCTACCTCAAATTGTCTAGACAGGAAGACTGCATTGAGGATGCACTTCCCTCTCAAGCGATTGGAACAGCCCAAACCAATCAGAAACGTAGATGGGACCCCTAACAAAGCTGGACGAATTACCCATTACTCAGACCTCTTGGTTCGCCTCCAAGGAAAGGAAGAGCTCATGTGCTTCTATATCACGAACCTAGGGGAAGATAGAATGATCCTTGGCTTCCCCTGGTTTGAAGCATTCAACCCAGCAGTAAATTGGACAGAGGGGACAATGGAAGGACTCCCCATTCACATCATAATGGAGAAAGCAGCAGCACAAACACCTCTGTCAGCTACCAAGAAAGCTGGAAGGCGCACAGCCTAACCCCTCCAAAAGGGTGAACAGATCTTCGCCTGTGTCATTCCCCCTGAGTTCATCCGAAAGACCACCATTGCCACTGAAATAGCGGTTAGGGAAGCAGCCAAAAAGGAGAAGAAGACTTGGCAACAACTGGTCCCTGATGCATACCACAGACACCAGAAAATATTTAGTGAAGAAGAGGCCCGACGCTTCCCCCCATCTTGCTCCTGCGACCATGCAATAAATCTTACAAAGGATGCACCAAAGACACTCGATTGTTGAACCTATCCCCTCACCCTAAAGGAACAAGATGCAGTGGATGAATACGTGGATGACCAGGTCAAAAAAGGATACATATCCCCTTCAGACTCTCCCTATGCATGTCAGATCTTCTTCGTAGCCAAGAAGGATGGCTCCTTCCGCCCTGTACAAGATTTCCGCCACCTTAACACCTACACCATCCCAGACTGATACCCCATTCCAAACTTAGAAGACCTGACCCGTCGCCTGGTGGGAGCCCAACTCTTCACAGCCCTGGATGTAAGGGCAGGCTACAATAACATCCACATTAGAGAGGGAGATCAGTGGAAGGCCACATTCAAGACCCCTGCTACACGAACTAAGCCCCCAGGACACTGGGAGCCAAATGTGATGCCCTTTGGGCTGTGCAATGCACCAGCAACATTCCAGAAGTTCATAAATGAGGTTCTCAAAGACCTCATTGCCACCGGCATGGTGCTATGCTACCTTGACAACATCCTGATTGCCACCACCAATGATATCCCCCTGCACCAAAAAATAGTGCACCAAGTATTGGAACGGCTCATGGCAAATGACCTGTACCTAAAACCAGAAAAGTGCACCTTTGAACAAACCCAGGTAGCCTATCTCGGACTCATCATCGGAGATGGAAAGGTTCTCATGGACCCTGCAAAGGTGGAGGCAGTCCACACCTGGCCTCCCCCTAAAAATGTGCATGAACTCCGTGTCTTCCTGGGCCTCATTGGATGGCTCTGCCCATTCCTGAAGTGTTACAATCTCTGGTATGGTCCGGGCTATCTATTTTTACCTACAGTGACTCCTGCGCATGACTGATGTGAACCGGCTTGGCAGCGCAGCCTGTGACCAGGCTGCGCTCATATGATACTGCCTCAAGCTCCACGTGACTGATACTGATATGGCACAGCCCTCTGCTGTGCGCTCTACTTACACCATTGGCTGACCCTTATGATGACTCACAGATGTGACCCTATGTCACAGCTAGGCGGTACTGCATCGATGTTGTGACTCAGATGACAGTAGCACGTGACCTCTCCTGTAAAGCCTATATAAGGGCTCTAGTTTACACCAGTCAAGCCCTAAGCTTGACTTAGTTTCGCAATTGACTAAAGTCTTGAACTCCTCATTCCTGCTTCCTCTCTCAGACGTGGTTTAGCCCTCTGAGAGCAGTAAGAACTCGCTTTGTCTCACACGCCTCTCTGAGTCGCTGCAAGACTCAGCTCTGGAACGCATCCCTAGATATCATCCTTATCTAGACGCCTATCTACTTCGCGTTTACTCCAAGTCACTCACCATCCCCACAGTCACGTGGGAAGGAGCTCGCTACCTTCGCGCTCAAGTCACACACACTCAGTCACTCGCACATAGGCACATGCTCTCGCATCATACTCACGTGACGCGCCTCGCACATAGTCTCGCATCGCACAAGTCATGCTACCGGCCCATCGAGCTGTAACATAAGTCAAGCTTCCTTCACTGTTGTGGATGGTGCGCCACCACATCAGAACTCACTTGAAAGAAGATTATCCTAGACCACCCACGAACCACACATTCTGGATACTAGCTTCTGCCGACGCCGTAGAATTCACCCCAGGCGCAGCAAAGCACGAAACTTGTCAAGAAAGACACGCGGGCTTACACGCATACTTCTGCAGAAGCCAGTACTGCCCGTATCACGGCACACAGTAAAAGACTATACCTGGTATAGCAAGGAAGTCTGCACACTTCGCAGCAACACTGGATACATACGACAAATACCTCCGTCGCTTAGGACACCTCTATGAACGAAAGTTCATCCTTGACAGCTGGGGTCAACAAATCAACCAAGCAACAGACCAACACGAACTCATTTGCCCCGTAACGTGCATTACTGAACCCACAGAACTTCACCGTTCCCTCCAGATCGAAGTCATAGTCTTCGACCAAGTATACAGAGAGTGGCAAGACGAGTTTATAGCCCTTGAAGCAGCACTCACCCTCTTACTCATCATTCAGCGCTCTGGAGAGACAACACAGAACCCATAGGTATCGCACGCCAACAGAAGTCAATCCTGATCAATTGGCAGCCGCCATCGCCTGGACTGAAAGACAGCTTGCTTGCACACAGAACGACGTCGCCAACCACGCATGGATCTGTGAGTGGACGTGCATAGGAGGGTACAGTGCCGTCCACCTACTACTGGATGACATCCTTCGACAACTCGAAGCCTTTGCAAGAGAGATTGAACACATAGTTAACGCCTACTTTGAGGCAGCGGGCTTCCCCTTGTAGAAGCAACCCTGGAGATAATCAGAGCTGACATCCGCGTAAACGCACTCACCAGAGTCCCCGTCAGACAGTGGGACGACCTCCCAGATTACATCAAAGGCGAAGCCTACTGGCAACGCAATCAACAAAATACTCACTGGTGTTACCATATCCACCTCTTCACCGTGATAGGAATCGTCGAAAGACCCATTGAGTACATCAACGATGACTGGTACATCCTCAACCACAATCAAGGAAGCTACATCACCAGCCTTGAAGGACTCCTCGACCGAGAAAACGTCAATGAGACAGGACTAGGCCACAGCTCCCTTAGGCCCAAGTCACCAGAAGCCATCGAGGTAGATCCTCCAAGCACTAATGCGTCTTCCTTCCAAAGCACAGATGAAGGAGAAGAGCCTACACCAGGACCAAGTCAACAGACCATCACACCAATAGAAGAGTTCCTTAGCACAGGACTCCAAGACGTAGCAACGCTACAAGGAAGCAATCCACTTCAACCAGAAATGGGCGCAACCCCGCACCTACTACAAATCGTGCACGCGGCAACACAGCCAATGGCACCACCACAGATACTTCAGCCACCCAACCTACCAGTTATGGCTGCACCAGCACCCGCAGCAGCAGCAGCACAGACCAATGGACGACTAAAAGGGAAGGAACCCACAACTTCCGAAGGAGATCGCGCCAAAAGCGACAACTTCCTTAGAGAGTTCAGACTCTATAGAATCCTGAACCAAGCTGACGAGAATATGACCAATCCATATGCCAGAGTGGTGCTGGCCTTGTCCTTCATCAGAGGGCCTCTTGTCGATGACTGGGGAGACGCGCAGTCCACCAGTCTCATAGAAAAGACCACGTGAACGGTCAACCAAATCCCAGAAAATGACAAAGCCCTCTGGAACAGCTTCGAGGCTGACTTCAAAAGCCGTTTCACAGACACGGCCAAGGCCCAGAATGCGTACAACAAACTCATGGCTCTCCAGATGCAGGGCAATGACATCGACGGCTACATCGCGTCATTCAACCACTACATCCACAGTTCAAACTGGATGATGGGCGACCAAGGAACCCTAGAAAAGTTCAAAAGGGGACTCCGCAGAGGGATCGCCCTCAGCATCATGAACCGGGAAAACATTCCAACAACAATCGAAGACTGGCAGGAAGCTGCCAGAAAAGAAGTGCTCAGGCAAGCACAAATTGACGCTGACTTAGGACCAGCACCACAGCAAGGACGCTTCATCCTGCATCCTGCCTTTTTCAAAACACAGAACAGACCGACCTTGAAGCCAAAGAACGATGGCTATGCACCCATGGACGTGGATGCAGCGCAGACGAGCGTGCCGCCCTGCATGGGAGGGCCCCTCACTGATGAGGAGCGCCAGCAACTCCGCAAAGAAAACAAGTGTTTCTACTGCAAAGCAGTAGGACACACGGCGAACAAGTGTCGCAAAAAGCAAGCTGCGAGACCACCGCGCGCATCGCGGGTCACAGAGATACAAAAGGAAGAACTCGTGCCCAGTGACAGCACAAGCCAGACCAGCTCCCAAACGGCGACTAGCGATGTCGTCACGCAGATACGCTCTATGACTACGGAGGAGCAAAGGGGCATCTATGATACCATACTTACTGAAGATTTGGATTTTTAAAGAAGCTTGATCTATCGGCCTGGGACCGAGCTTCGCACATATGTACCATGTACGTGTCTCATCAGAATAGTGTCAATGTTGATATTCTCTTTTCAAGCACGAATAGAAAGGCCAAGGAAAAAGCCCTCGTAGACAGCGGGGCTACAGACAACTTCATAGACCAGAAGACGGCACGACAACTGTGCCTGGTTCCTCACAAGTTAAAGGAACCACGACTGCTCTACAATGTAGATGGCACCAAGAACCACAGCGGTCGAGTAGTGAGCTACTGCAACCTGCTGATATCAAGAAACAAGAACGAAAGTGTCACGCTCGAGCTCTGAGTGTATCGATGTCGGTCTGTTCGCTGAGTCTATGGAGCTGACTCAGACACTGCTAGTCCCTCGTAACTAGGGACGCAGGCAGTGGCGGTCCCCTTATGCGCACAACCCTAAGCCAAGGGTTCAATGCAGGGGAATCAAAGTCAGGCAATCGGCCTGAGGATCTGAGGGGTCACAAGATGAGAGGGGAATACGATAGCCACCAAGGGCCAGAGCGTAGCTCGTTATTGGTACAAGAGAACAAGCTTAGAGACGTCACTACAGTCTAGGCTACCTTATATAGTCAGGGATCGTGAGAATGGGCTTCCTATCGAGTCACGTGAGTTGAATACAGTACTGCGGTCGTAGGTTCGAGACGGTCAGAGGGTCATATACGGGATAGGGGTAGAAAAAGCGTAACACTGCCCCTCCGTCAGGTCTGAAGACGTCCCGGCTTCACCAGGCATCTGTCATGGTTGCGTCCTCCTCTGGTATACTGATGAAGGTGATGTTATGGTCTCTCGTCATATGGAATCGTCGCTCGAAGTCGTCACGGGCTTGGACTGCCCGTGCGCTGGCCTCCGCCATTTTGTGGATAAAATTCTGCACGCGGCGCTCGAAGTCGATTCTATTATTCGTGGGTCGTGAGCGTCGTCGTCGGGGGTGGCGTGGCGTGAGGAGGTGTCGTGTTATCTGAGCGGTGTTGGGGATACGTGGGTCTGGTTCAGGGGATAGCGAGAGGGGTGAGAGGACGAGGATCGAGGAGTGAGTGGAGTCATCAGGGGAGGACATGGGTTTTTTGCGTCTGAGGTGCAGGTCAGCTCGTTTTTGTATGGTACACAGTCAGGGTTTCAAAGCAGTCCAGTCAGGGGTCGAGATCGTATCATAATCAAACCAGGCCAGTCACGAGGCAGGGTCTAGTGGCAGTTAAAGGGATTGGTGCCCCTCAGCAGCACTGGGTCGTCGGCGATGTCGCGGTACATGATCGTGGCCCAGTTTTTGAAGTCCCAGAGGTACTTCAGGATATAGTGCTCTTGGTTCCACTCTGGTTGGCAAGTGCGTGGG